>CM076583.1:455518634-455816348 GCA_034641835.2 Pinus albicaulis
GATTGAGCGGAAATTCAAACAGAAGAAGCGATACTTTGGATCTGCAAATCAAAAGAAAGGGAAAGGTGCTTCCAAACCGCAGAACAAAGGACAGAGCCAAGGCATGGTAGCTAAAGACAACCCGTCGAAGCCACAAGAAAATAACAACACCGTAAAGCCAAAGAAGGACACGGAAAAGTGGTGTGAGTTCCATAAGAGCTCCACTCACAACATAAGTAAGTGTCGGGCCAAGTAGTCGCTAGTGGCCAAGATGAGGGCTTCTAAGTCAGATGCATGCTCCGACTCCAAATCAAAACCTAAAAAGGGGAATGAAAAAGGGAAACAGATTATTGATGGGGATCCCAACACCACTGTTGCCACTACAAAGATCCAGAAGGAGGAGGAACGTCTCTTCCACTCCTAGATGTGGGTAAAGGGCTCCTCGGTATAGTTCATTGTCAATAATGGGAGCCAAAAGAACCTCATTTCAGCAGATGTTGTGAAGCGGTTAGGCTTGCCAACCACATCTCACCCACATCCATACACCATCGAGTGGCTTCACCAAGGACGAGATCTCCGTGTCAGCCAGCAGTGCCGCCTTCCATATAGCATCAAGCCCTTCACGAATGAGATATTATGTGACATTTCTCCTATTGATGTTTCTGATGTATTATTATGACGACCATACTTGTGGAAGCGTTATGTTGTGTATGAGTCTCAGTCTCGCACTGTTATTGTTACTTTAGGAAATAAGTTGTACAGGATACCAGAGGTACCACCTCCTGCTGCTATCTCTTTGGTTACTGCAAAACAATGCAGTAAGCTCATTTCCCAAACCAGGAAATTTGTTTTCCTGATGATCCGGCCCCAGGGCAAGAAGAAGATTGTGGCCACGACCTCCAGACAGGGCTCCTCTGCACGACAACAACAAATGGATAAGGTTGTGTAGGAGTACGAGGACATCTTCACCTCACCCACAGGGGTTTCTCTGCACTGTCAGGTCAAGCACCCGATTGATCTAACCCCAGGTGCACCGCTACCCAATGGACTGATCTATCGGCACTCTGTCCTAGAGAACGATGAAATCAAGAGGCAGATTCAAGAGCTATTGTAGAAAGGCCACACCCGACCAAGTTCATCGCCTTGTGGGAACCCGATCGTGTTGGTACAGAAGAAGGATGGGACGTGGGAGCTACGTAAGTGATATTGGGCGGAATAAGATCACCCAAAGCCGGATGAATGCCCGATCACGGTTCAGTGACCTTGGACCAACTCAAAGGTGCAAAAATATTTAATAAAGATTGACCTTAAGTACGGGTATCACAGTGCAAGTGGGAACCCTCTCTGATGTGTGGAAGGCGCAGCCAAAGCTAAGCGAGGCCTTTTTGGACGTAGTCATGCCTTTCAGGTTGACGAATTCTCCTGCAACCTTCATGCAGTTGATGGATGACATATTGCATCCATTCACCAACTCATTTGTAGTGGTGTACTTCAATGACATTCTAATCTTCAGCCAGACTTGGGAAGAGCACCAAAACCACATCCGAGAAGTCCTCCAAACACTACATAAACACAAGTTGTGTGCCACTTTGGAGAAGTGCACTTTTGGCATAACTGAGGTTCAATATTTGGGATACATTATTGATGAAAGGGGGGTGCATGTGGATCTAGCCAAGATCCAAGTCATTCTGGATTGGCTGACCCCAACCACTCTAACAGAGCTTCGCATCTTTCTGGGTCTTGCTAATTTCTACCGTAGGTTCATGTTGGGATTCTCTCATATCACTTGGCCCGCGAGTCAAGTCACCCCGAGAGGAGCGAGAGCAAAAAAATCTTTTGGTTTCGACCTCAACGAAGGCATTCCCCATTCAATTGAAAAATCGCCTCTGTTCTGCCCCGATTACTCACATTACTAGACTTGCAACGGCCATTTGAGATCGAGACGGATGCCTCTGACTATGCTATTGGGGCAGTTCTTACTCAACAAGGACATCCAGTGGCATATCACAGTGAGACATTGTCTGAGACAGTTCGCAAGTATCCCACCTATGACAAAGAAATGTATTCCATTGTGCAAGCCTGTCCATAATGGAAGCATTACATTTTTGGGAAGGAAACAATCATCCACACAGACCACTGGCCCCTGCAGTTCATACAGACATAAGGGAAGTTGCAGAATGATCGCAATCAGAAGTGGTCCACATATCTGCAACAGTTTCATTTGAACATCAAGTACAAGAAGGGTAGCACCAATAATGTTGTAGACTGCCTCAGCCGACCACCGATCATGGCGCTCACCACCGTTCTCAACTCTTGTGGGCACGAGACTTTTGATTGGCCGCTTCTCTATGAGAGTGACCCAGAATTCGGCCACACTTACAAGGCACCCTTGGGGGGTACGCAAGTTCCAAAGTTTCACCTCCAAGATGCACTTTTATGTCACCTGGGACACCTTTGTGTTCCATCAAGCGAGCATGCCAAGATGATATGGGAAGCACACTACAGTCGAGTCGCTGGGCATTTCGGGGTCGAGAAAATAGTAGCAATACTACAGAAGTATTTCTACTGGCCGAACCTTCGAAAGGGTGTCAAGAAGCACATCAGATCCTGCACTACTTGTGCCATTGCCAAACCGACCATCAAGAAGCAAGGCCTATATACTCCACTACCTACCCCAAGTCGACCTTGGGAATCCATCTCCATGGATTACATGTCGGGCCTGCCTTCTACTAAGAATGGAAATGACTGTGTTTTCGTGGTCATTGACGGATTCTCGAAGATGGCCATTATGGCGGCCTGTAAGAAGAATATCACAGCAGAAGCCACTGCTAAACTCTTCTTTGAATGAGTGTCGGTGCACTTTGGCATCCCACATTCTATCATATCAGATTGAGATAGCAGGTTCCTCAGCACATTTTGGTCCAGCCTCTGGTCAATGTTGGACACAAAGCTCACCAAGTCCACAACTTTCCATCCCCAAACAGATGGCCAGATAGAGGTCGTTAACAGAATGATTGTACACAATTTTGCGCATGTACAATTCAAAGCATCCACGCACATGGGACGAGAGCCTCCCCTATGTACAACATACTTATAACAGGGCTCTCCATAGTTCAATTGGCCATAGCCCCTTTCAGGTGGGCTTGGGATTCCAGCCACTATGTCCCATTGACGTAGCCATGCCATTTGCAGCTGCTCAGGCCGATTCAGCTCGTGTCCATTTTGAAGTTGAAAAAGCAAGTAGCTTCATCGAGCGCATTCAACACATCCGCCAACAGGTTCATGATATATTGGACAGATCCAATGTGAAGTACAGGCAGCGCCATGATCACCACCGAGTGCCACACAACTTCCAGGTGGGCGACAAAGTATGGCTACATTTGCAGAAGGAGCGCCTCACCAGACCCCACCGCATGCTCCGCCCGCTTCGATACGGGTCGTACACCGTCACCAAGGATGTAGGGAACAATGCCTTCGAGCTTAGTATTCCTCCATTCCTTGGTCTACACCCAGTCTTCAATGTGGATCGCCTTCGTCCTTGCTTCCCACCTCTACTGGACACCTCGGACATTGCAGAACAACTCACACCAACAGAGTTAAACCCAGACTGCATGGAACAGGCTACCACAGATTGTATCATGGACATGCAAACCAATAACACTCGCCAACAAAATATCCAACTGTATCGGGTTGTCAAAGCTGGCCAACTCTTGCACCAAGGAAAGTGGTTCACCAGGGACCAAGTTCACCAAAAATTTCCTCATCTCATGGAGGAACTTAACGCAATGGGGACCATTGCTTCCTAAGGGGGGAGAAATTATCCAAGTGGATATTGGTGGCCACCCACCTATTCCACTTGGGCCCCACCATTATCTCTTTCATTTTTTTTAGTTTCGGCATAACTTACTATTTTTAGCAGTTTTTCGTGTCCTGAACTTCCGGAGTCGTTTGGAGGCCCTAAACGACGTTTTTTGGGCATCGCGCCTTTTAGCAAATATCATTCTGTTTCGGAATGATAGCCATGTCGAAATTTTTAGTCCTCGAATAGAGCTTTCTAATGATGTATCATGTGCATCAAACGGAGATAGTATGCCAAATTTACGTCCGTGGGAAGTTGAAACACCAATTTACCCAAACGGGGCCCATAGTTTTGGCGCTTCATCTCCTAGGGTTAGGTTTTTGGATGTTTAGGGTTCTCCATTGTTTCTCAATAATAAATAGGCCCTCGAGCCTCATTGTAACTCAGTTCAGAGGCATGTAGCTGCCACATCTCTTCTTAGAGATAGCTACCAGCGCCCTAGCTAGTTATATCTCCATTCTGTCTGTAAGCAAATTTCAGTTCTTTGATATTGATGAAATGAAGTGTTATTTTCACTGCATCTCTGTATTTATGGTTATATGTTGATTTTGTTGCGTTCCTGCATAAATCCGGATCAGTGGTATCAAAGCGGTTTGCTTTTTTTCGATCCTTCTTTGCATGTCCCCAACGAGGTCGGGGTATAATGAGCTAGGGCTTGATCTGGTGGAACCTTTGCAAGATCAGCCTCGCAAACCTCGACGGACGCCCATGGGGGACGAAAAGAAAGATGAGGGAGCAGGAGATCCTATCAAAATATTGATCGAGGAGGCCCTCGAAAAACAAAGGAACGCGATGATGGATAGCTTTGCTCAGATCCTTCAACGGCTGCCCACCGGCGGCGCATCTGCATCCAGTAGCCACTCTGGAGTTGCGACTCCCTTTAAGGTACAAGTAAATTTTTACATTCCCATATTTGAGGGTCAAATAGACGCAGATGCCGTAGATAGATGGTTGAATCTATTAGAAGGATATTTCTCTGTTCATGACTTTTCAGACCGGGAGAAGATTATTTTTGCACTCCTCAAAGCTACCACCCATGTTAAGGACTGGTGGGAAACCTACTGTGAGAACAAGGACCAGACAGAACCCTCTCTGTTCTCGGCCGTACCAACTTGGAATTCTTTCCGAGACGCCGTCAAGGAACAGTACTATCCTGTGGGGAGCTATGAGGACAAGTACATACAATGGACCACGCTATGACAACAAAGGGATCAAGATGTGCATGAGCTGACGAATCTGTTCCATACCCTGCGCACAAAGTTGGGTATCAAAGATTCAGAGAAACATCTGGTGCTAAAGTATCGCAGCTGTCTGCACAGATACATTCAGGAGGAAATGGAGTTCCTCGACATATCCTCGCTTGGTACGGCATACCGGTATGCTGCCAAGATTGAGCAGAAATTCAAACAGAAGAAGAGAGACTTTGGATCTGTGAATCAAAAGCAAGGAAAAGGTGCTTCCAAACCGCAGAACAAAGGACAGAGCATGGCGGCTAAAGACAACCCGTCAAAGCCACAAGAAAAGAACAACACCGTAAAGCCAAAGAAGGACACGGGAAAGTGGTGTGAGTTCCATAAAAGCTCCACTCACAACACAAGTGAGTGTCGGGCCAAGCAGTCGCTAGTGGCCGAGATGAGGGCTTCTGAGTCAGATGCATGCTCCGACTCCGAATCAGAACCTGAAAAGGGGAATGAAAAAGGGAAACAGATTATTGATGCGGAGCCCAACGCCACTGTTGCCACTACAAAGGTCCAGAAGGAGGAAACGGAAGATCCAGAGGAGGAGGAACGTCTCTTCCACTCCCAGATGTGGGTAAAGGGCTCCCCTGTACAGTTCATTGTCGACAATGGGAGCCAAAAGAACCTCATTTCAGCAGACGCCGTGAAGCGGTTGGGCTTGTCGACCACAACTCACCCACATCCATACACCATCGGGTGGCTTCACCAAGGACGAGATCTCCGTGTCAGCCGGCAGTGTCGCCTTCCCTATAGCATCAAGCCCTTCACGGATGAGGTATTATGTGATGTTTCTCCTATTGATGTTTCTGATGTATTATTAGGACAACCATACTTGTGGAAGCGTCATGCTGTGTATGAGTCTCGACCTCGTGTTGTTATTGTTACTTTGGGAAATAAGTTGTATAGGATACCAGAGGTACCACCTCCTGCGGCTATCTCTTTGGTTACTGCAAAACAATGCAGTAAGCTCATTTCCCAAACCAGGAAATTCGTTTTCCTGATGATCCGCCACCAGGGCAAGAAGAAGACTGTGGCCACGACCTCCCAACAGGGCTCCTCTACACGACAACAACAAATGGATAAGGTTGTGTAGGACTACGGGGACATCTTCACCTCACCCACAAGGGTTCCTCTGCACTGTCAGGTCAAGCACCCGATTGATCTGACCCCAGGCGCACTACTACCCAATGGACCGATCTATCGACGCTCTGTTATGGAGAATGATGAAATCAAGAGGCAGATTCGGGAGCTGTTGCAGAAAGGTCACATTAGACCAAGTTAATCACCCTGTGGGAGCCCGATCGTGTTGGTACAAAAGAAGGATGGGACATGAAGACTCTGTTTTGACTATCGGGCGCTGACCAAGATCACTGTCCGGAATAGGTACCCAATCCCATGGATTGATGACCTTCTGGACCAACTCAAAGGTGAAAAATATTTCAGCAAGATTGACCTGAAGTCTGGGTATCACCAGGTACCAATTGAACCCTCTGATGTGTGGAAGACTGCCTTCAAAGCCAAGGAAGACCTTTTTGAATGGCTAGTCATGCCTTTCGGGTTGACGAATGCTCCCGCAATCTTCATGAGGATGATGGACGACATCTTGCGGCCATTCACCAACTCATTTGTAGTGGTGTACTTGGATGACATTCTGATCTTCAGCAAGACTTGGGAAGAGCACCTTCACCACATCCGACAAGTCCTCCAAACACTGCGGCAACACAAGTTGTGTGCCAATTTGGAGAAGTGAACGTTTGGCATGACCCAGGTTCAATATCTGGGATACATTATTGATGAAAGGGGGGTGCATGTGGATCCAGCCAAGATCCAAGTCATTCGGGATTAGCCAGCCCCAACCACTATAACAGAGCTTCGCAGCTTTCTGGGTCTTGCTAATTTCTACCGGAGGTTCGTGTTGGGATTCTCTCATATCACTTGGCCCTTGAGTCAAGTCACCAAGGGAGGAGCGAGAGCAAAATTCTTTTGGTCGGAACCTCAACAGAAGGCGTTCACAAAATTGAAAAATCGCCTCTGTTCTGCCCCAGTGCTCACATTACCAGACTTGCAACAGCCATTTGAGATCGAGACAGATGCCTCTGACTATGCTATTGGGGTAGTTCTTACTCAATAGGGACATCCAGTGGCATATCACAGTGAGACATTGTCTGAGATAGTTCGCAAGTATCCCACCTATGACAAAGAAATGTATTCCATTGTGCAAGCCTGTCGACAATGGAAGCATTACATTTTGGGGAAGGAAACAATTATCCACACAGACCACCGGCCCCTGCAGTTCATATAGACATAAGGGAAGTTGCAGAATGATCGCCATCAGAAGTGGTCCACATATTTGCAACAGTTTCATTTGAACATCAAGTACAAGAAGGGTAGCACCAATAATGTTGTAGACTGCCTCAGTCGACCACCGATCGTGGCGCTCACCACCGTGCTCAACTCTTGTGGGCATGAGACTTTTGATTGGCCGCTTCTCTATGAGAGTGACCCAGATTTCGGCCACACTTACAAGGCACTCTTGGGAGGTACGCAAGTTCCAAATTTTCACCTCCAAGATGCACTTTTATGTCACCTGGGACACCTTTGTGTTCCTTCAAGCGAGCGTGCCAAGATGATATGTGAAGCACACTACAGTCGAGTCGCTGGGCATTTCGGGGTCAAGAAAACAGTAGTAATCCTACAGAAGTATTTCTATTGGTTGAACCTTCAAAAGGATGTCAAGAATCACATCAGATCCTGCACTACTTGTGCCATTGCCAAACCGACCATCAAGAAGCAAGGCCTATATACTCCACTACCTACCCCTAGTCGACCTTGGGAATCCATCTCCATGGATTACATGTCGGGCCTGCCTTCTACTAAGAATGGAAATGACTATGTTTTCGTGGTCGTTGACAGATTCTCGAAGATGGCCATTATGGCGACCTATAAGAAGAATATCACAGCAGAAGCCACTGCTAAACTCTTCTTTGAACGAGTGTGGGTGCACTTTGGGATCCCACAGTCTATCATATCAGATCGAGATAACAGGTTCCTCAGCACATTTTGGTCCAGCCTCTTGTCAATGTTGGACACAAAGCTCACCAAGTCCACAGCTTTCCATCCCCAAACAAATGGCCAGACAGATATCGTCAACAGAATGATTGTACACATTTTGCGCATGTACAATTCAAAGCATCCACGCAAATGGGACGAGAGCCTCCCCTATGTACAACATAGTTATAACAGGGCTCTCCACAGTTCAATTGGCCATAGCCCCTTTCAGGTGGGCTTGGGATTCCAGCCACTATGTCCCATTTACGTAGCCATGCCATTTGCAGCTGCTCAGGCCGATTCAGCTCGTGTCCAATCTGAAGTTGACAAAGCAAGTAGCTTCATCGAGCGCATTCAACACATACACCAACAGGTTCATGATATATTGGACAGAGCCAATGCGAAGTACAAGCAGCGCCATGATCACCACTGGGTGCCACAAAACTTCCAGGTGGGCGACAAAGTATGGTTACATTTGCAGAAGGAGCGCCTCACCGGACCCCACCGCAAGCTTGGCCCGCTCCGATACGGACCGTACACCGTCACCAAGGCTGTAGGGAAAAATGCCTTTGAGATTAGTATTCCTCCATTCCTTGGTCTGCACCCAGTCTTCAATGTGGATCGCCTTCATCCTTACTTCCCACCTCTACTGGACACCTCGGACATTGCAGAACAACTCACACCAACAGAGTTAAACCCAGACTGCATGGAGCAGGGCACCACAGATTGTATCATGGACATGAAAATTAAGAACACTGGCCAACAGAAGATCCAACTGTATCGGGTTGTCAAAGCTGGCCAACTCCTGCACCAAGGAAAGTGGTTCACGAGGGACCAAGTTCAGCAGAAATTTCCTCATCTAATGGAGGAACTTAACGCAATGGGGACCATTTCTTCCTAAGGGGGGAGGAATGATCCAGGTGGATATTGGTGGCCACCCACCTATTCCACATAGGCCCCCACCATTGTCTCTTTCATTTTTTTTCAGTTTTGGCATAAGTTACTATTTTTAGCAGTGTTTCGGGTCCTGAACTTCCGGAGCCGTTTTGAGGCTCTAAACGACATTTTTTGGGCATCGCGCCTTCCAACAAACATCATTTCATTTTGGGATGATATTTGTGGCGAAATTTTTAGTCCTCGGATAGAGCTTTCTAATGATTTATCATGTGCGTCAAACGGAGATAGTATGCCAAAGTTACGTCCCTGGGAAGTTGAAACACCAATTTACCCAAACGGGGCCCATAGTTTTGGCGCTTCATCTCCTAGTGTTAGGTTTTTGGGATGTTTAGGGTTATCCATTATTTCTCAATAATAAATAGGCCCTCGAGCCTCATTGTAATGTAGTTCAGAGGCCTGTAGCCACCACATCTCTTCTCAGAGATAGCTACCAGTGCCCTAGCTAGTTTTATTTCCATTCTGTCTGTAAGCAAATTTCAGTTCTTTGATATTAATGAAATGAAGTGTTATTTCCGGTGCATCTCTGTATTTATGGTTATGTGTTTATTCTGTTGCGTTCCTGCATAAATTCGGATCAGTGGTATCAGAGCGGTCTGCTTTTTCTCGATCCTTCTTTGCATGTCCCCAACGAGGTCGGGGTATAAGGAGCTAGGGCTTGATCTGGTGGAACCTTTACAAGATCAGCCTCGCAAACCTCGATGGACGCCCATGGGGGACGAAAAGAAAGATGAGGGAGCAGGAGATCCTATCAAAATATTGCTCGAGGAGGCCCTCGAAAAACAAAGGAACGCGATGATGGATAGCTTTGCTCGGATCCTTCAACGGCTGCCCACCGGCGGCGCATCTGCATCCAGTAGCCACTCTGGAGTTGCGACTCCCTTTAAGGTACAAGTAAATTTTGACATTCCCATGTTTGAGGGTCAAATAGACGCAGATGCCGTAGATAGATGGTTGAATCTATTAGAAGGATATTTCTCTGTTCATGACTTTTCAGACCGGGAGAAGATTATTTTTGCACTCCTCAAAGCTACCCCCCATGTTAAGGACTGGTGGGAAACCTGCTGTGAGAACAAGGATCAGAAAGAACCCTCTCTGTTCTCAGCCGTACCAACTTGGAATTCTTTTCGAGACGCCGTCAAGGAACAATACTATCCCGTGGGGAGCTATGAGGACAAGTACATACAATGGACCACGCTGCGACAACAAAGGGATCAAGATGTGCATGAGCTGACGAATCTGTTCCATACCCTGCGCACAAAGTTGGGTATCAAAGATTCAGAGAAATATTTGGTGCTAAAGTATCGCAGTTGTCTGCACAGATACATTCAGGAGGAAATGGAGTTCCTCGACATCTCCTCGCTTGGTACGGCATACCGGTATGCTGCCAAGATTGAGCAGAAATTCAAGCAGAAGAAGCGAGACTTTGGATCTGCGAATGAAAAGCAAGGGAAAGGTGCTTCCAAACCGCAGAACAAAGGACCGAGCCAAGGCATGGCGGCTAAAGACAACTCATCGAAGCCACAAGAAAAGAATAGCACCGCAAAGCCAAAGAAGGACACAGGAAAGTGGTGTGAGTTCCATAAGAGCTCCACTCACAACACAAGTGAGTGTCGGGCCAAGCAGTCGCTAGTGGCCGAGATGAGGGCTTCTGAGTCAGATGCATGCTCCGACTCCGAATCAGAACCTGAAAAGGGGAATGAAAAAGGGAAACATATTATTGATGCGAAGCCCAATGCCACTGTTGCCACTACAAAGATCCAGAAGGAGGAACCGGAAGATTCAGAGGAGGAGGAACGTCTCTTCCACTCCCATATGTGGGTAAAGGGCTCCCCTGTACAGTGCATTGTGGACAATGGGAGACAAAAGTGTAGAAATTTGAATAATAGCTAAATTATTCACCGAGATTATCCTGATTACACACTATTTAAGCTTCATGCATAATACATAACTTATTCTACAATTGATCATCAATTTGATCATAAAACATAATCAAGCACACATATAACACAGTATGTAATGGGGAAAGCTTACAGCTGAAAACCCCCAACTATCTATATATTATAATGATAGATAACATGTAACAATACATAGCACAAAGCTCCTCACAGCTCTCAGCACTATCTCACATGCTACACACAAAACTAGCTCAGATTTGAAGAAGTCACAAGTTCAAATCTCCTCCACTGTTTGCCTGCCTCTACTGCGCAATCCAAGATGAGAATGAATTGGATCCAAGTTCAAATCCCACTGGCTTATACTGCGCAATCCTCATTGGCAATCTCAATCAATGTGTGTGCAAATCTCATGCACAACTATAGTCACAAATGATAGTAGACTCACCCTTTCACCCACCTCTAACATTGGTCTCCACTGAACTGTCCATGCGTTGCAGTTAACTGATGTATTCTTTAGTTGATTTATTAGTTAATAATTAGTGAATTAATTAATAATTAACTCACACCACTCATCACTAGTGTATTTATTAGTTAGACTAAATACAACTAGTTCAACTAAGTTAAACCGAACACAACTCCACCAACTGTCTCATCAACTCCACCAAACTCTGCCACATGAGTTCTAACTGAAGTCAACCATGCAATAGCTCAACTAACCCTTAGGAAAGGCATATTTCCTTCTGTCAGCTGCATGTGCCACATCCAAGCATCAAACTGAAGTGCTCCAAGAGGATAAGATAATGTTTATAGTCTAAATATTATTAAGGGTTAATAATATTTGACTGTTCTATTTTTAGCCCGGCAGTCTAAAAATAGAAACCGCCCAATGTCTAAAAATAGAGGTCCATCTGTTTTTACCAACTCGACCAATCATCCATAAATAGCATCCTACAACTCATAGACCATGATCCATATGTCTAAAAATAGACATAGTCTAAAAATAGACTTTGCGACAAAAATCACCTGTGTGGCCCCCACCTAGTTTAGGTGATCACTTTCCAACTAGGATCGGGAAAGATGTTTCAGGATGCCTCCTTCACTGTTTCTTGTTGCCATCTTCAACAAAAGAACCTCATTTCAGCGAGACGACGTAGGCCCGGTTGGGCTTCTTGGGCCACGACTCACCCACATCCATACACCATCGGGTGCCTTCACCAAGGACGAGATCTCCGCGTCAGCCAGCAGTGCTGCCTTCCCTATAGCATCAAGCCCTTCACGGATGAGGTATTATGTGATGTTGCTCCTATTGATGTTTATGATGTATTATTAGGACAACCATACTTATGGAAGCACCATGCTGTGTATGAGTCTCGACCTCGTGCTGTCATTGTTACTTTGGGAAATAAGTTGTATAGGATACCAGTGGTACCACCTCCTGCGGCTATCTCTTTAGTTATTGCAAAACAATGCAGTAAGATCATTTCCCAAACCAGGAAATTTGTTTTCCTGATGATCCTCCCCCAGGGCAAGAAGAGAGGCTGGCCACAACCTCCCGAGACAAGGCTCCTTTGCACAACAACAACAAATCGATAATGTTGTGGACGAGTACAGGGACATCTTCACCTCACCCACAGGGGTTCCTCTGCACTGTCAGGTGAAGCACCTGATTGATCTGACCCCAGGTGTGCCGCTACCCAATGGACCGATCTATCAACGCTCTATTCTGGAGAATGATGAAATCAAGAGGCAGATTCAGGAGCTACTGCAGAAAGGGCACATCCGACCAAGTTCATCGCCTTGTGGGAGCTCGATCGTGTTGGTACAGAAGAAGGATCGTGTTCATCGCCTTGACTATCGGGCACTGAACAATATCACTGTCTAGAATAGGTACCCGATCCCACGGATTGATGACCTTATGGACCAGCTCAAAAAAGGTGAAAAATATTTCAGCAAGATTGCCCTGAAGTCTGGGTATCACCAGGTACCAATTGAACCCTCTGATGTGTGGAAGACTGCCTTCAAAGCCAAGGAAGGCCTTTTTGAATGGCTATTCATGCCTTTCGGGTTGACGAATTCTCCCGCAACATTCATGAGGATGATGGACGACATATTGCGGCCATTCACCAACTCATTTGTAGTGGTGTACTTGGACGACATTCTGATCTTCAACAAGACTTGGGAAGAGCACCTTCACCACATCCGACAAGTCCTCCAAACACTGCGGCAACACAAGTTGTGTGGAAATTCGGAGAAGTGCACATTTGGCATGACCCAGGTTCAATATCTGGGATACATTATTGATGAAAGGGGGGTGCATGTGGATCCAGCCAAGATCCAAGTCATTCAGGATTGGCCAGTCCCAACCACTATAACAGAGCTTCGCAGGTTTCTGGGTCTTGCTAATTTCTACCATAGATTCGTGTTGGGATTCTCTCATATCACTTGGCCCTTGAGTCAAGTCACCAAGGGAGGAGAGAGAGAAAAATTCTTTTGGTCGGAACCTCAATAGAAGGCGTTCACAAAATTGAAAAATCGCCTCGTGTGCCTAGTGCTCAACGTACACGGTAATTTGTCACCGTCCCTACCATTCCCCGTCCCGCACAATGGAGGACCCATTTTGTGACCTGTGAACATTGTCATGCCTTGAAAACATCATCAATGCATTCCTCTAAGAATGAGTTTTATTTGCCCTTGAGACATCTCCTTGCAAAAATCATGAAAAACATCCCTTTTGGCATTGGCGCGGGTAGGCAGTTCAGTACTCGCGCCAATGGGGAAAATTCTGCAAAGAGGTCGCGCCAACTGGCGCTCTGTCATAGAGCAGTAGTCGCGCCACCCAATTTAGGGACTGTTTTTTAAATAAGGATGGCGGAAGTTGAGTTCAAACAAACTCACAACCATTGCCTATCTTGAGTTGGGAGGTTTGGCTACGGGAGTTCTATGGAAGGGAAGTAGTTTTGCCACCTCCTATGGAACCTTCCTTGTTGATAGGGCCAATCCCATAATAATAGGGATCCCAACTCCCTCCTTCCCCATCTGTAAAAGCTTGCTCAGATCCATGGCAAGCTAGTCTTGAAGTGCTGAAGCTTTGCATCTCCCTATTTCCCAAGTGCCTTTGTGCTGTAAAGAATCCCTTCTTTCCCTTAAGGCCCATTAAGCAAGGAGACCATTGTTACGAGACTCTGGAGAGGGTTCCCTTTCCTTGGCGAGCCTTGCGAGACGTGGACGACCGGAGACCCGCGCGAAGGAGGCTGCAGCGTCAGAACTTGGTTGTAACTTCTATTCGTTTACCACTTTAATAGATGACTATGATTATGGTTCCACTCCTTTCTCCATTATGTTAATGCGAGTAATGTCTTTTCTGACCGATGTTTAGTTACGTATGCTGGTTCCTATGCTTGTATCTGTTTGTTCTTTCTGTGTGCAGGTGTTCATCCACGGAGATCGTGGAAGGATTGTGATCTGCCAGGACTGAAGGACGGAGACATCTCTTCTTCACTTCGGATCTAGTGTTGGAATCCAGGTAGGCTTCTATTCCTAGTCTTTCCATTCGTAACTAGGAGCTTGCGTCATAACATTGCTTGATTGTTGCTAGACCCTTGCTGGGCTAGTAGGGATCGCCTCTGTCCGCAGAGGGGATTTACCTCCTCAACAAATTGGCGACTTCCGTCTTTGGCGGCTCAGAGTTTTCCTTGTCCCGTTCATGATTGGTTCGCTTTGATTGTTTCTCCTTGTGATGAACCTTGGGTTGGATTCTTTCACTATTTTAGCTTCTTGGTTTGCTTAGCTTGTATTGATGCCTTTCAGTTAGCTTGTCTTTTAATTTTTATTGAAACTACGGCGCGCGGGTTTTAACTTGCAGCGGTCGCGCCACTGACGCTTGCGCATTTGTACGTACGCCGCGATCGGCCTCTGGCGCCGATTTCAAGTCCTGCAGTCGCGCCACCCTGTGACTTTTTTGGGTTTCATTTTTTGGCTTTCTGAGCTTGACCAGTACTTTTCTTCTTGATTTCCTGATTGTCTGAGTGTGTTGGAGTCTTGTTTGGCTGGAATTCACCGCTATCCTTTAGTTGTTTGCCTCTATCTACCGATTTCACGTTTTGAGCCCTAGGGTATCTAGTGGCTCAGTGTATCGAGCCCTCCATTGGGAGTTTTGGTGTTCTGATTGTCCTGTCAACTTGTTGATTGATTCTCCACGCTCTCTTAACAGTCTTTGATTTGTTTTGCTGTGTCTTTTGAGTGATTTTTCATTCCTTCATTCAGAATTCGTTTGCCTTGCTTTGGACCTATATCACACGGTCCATCGGAAGTTTTTAAGTCTTTCTTTGCTTTGAGGGACTTTGGGTCGATTTAGAGATTTGGTTGCTTGCTTCGTTGAGTGAATGTTGTTTGCTTAGCTCTCTTAGACATCATTTCTCAAATTGTTCCTTTTGTTTTCAGTGCACATTAGCCATTAAACATTGAAAATCAAAAAAAAAATATATAATCTCTTTTGCTTTTGTCGAATTAGTGCAAATTGTGATCTTTTCCATATTGCTAGTGATTAGTGTTTGAATGAAAAGTGTGAAATTGCATTAGTTGCATTAGAGACATTCTTGTTTGTATTCCGTTCATTTCGTTTGTATAAAAGCTCTCAACTCTTACTTAACTAGTTTTCATCGAACGAAATGTTGCACCATGGCATATAGCTTGCATTTAGGGAGACACTACATACGATAGGGCTGGAAATTGAAACTTAATTGAAGATCAGCGCAAATTCATTCAGGTGGCTTCTAAGGCAACATTGGAACTTAACGCAACATATTTAGAAGGTCTAGGCCGAGGAAGCGTGTTCGGGCGTCGTTAAACCTAGCGACTGTCATACGGTCTTTGTTGGCTTTAGACGAGCGCGGGTGCGGCTTGCGCTCCGTGCGCGTCGCGTATATAGGGAGACCCCTATGGGTTTTCAATCCTTTATCCATGGGAAGTCGAGTCTAGCCCTATACCCGTGATACACCGAACACAGCATTCGGGGAGACTACCTGCACGTACGGAAAGTCCTTGGTCGATTTCTGTTTCATTATTGAAACCAAGGTGTATATTGCAGTTCACGGATATTTGGTACACCCTTTGGGCCTAGTTTTTCCTGAGCAGTCATTTGGTCTTTTCTGACTCCCTAAACTTGAAAAGACCGTCAAGCGCTGGTCCTTTCACGCTTGTATCAACTCTGAAAGAGATAGAGTCATCTTTTTATCGTTTCTCGACTCTTAAAACATGAAACGGTAGAATTTGTTTATTTTCCAATCTGGTAAAATCAATCTCCCACGATAACACACCCATTTAGATATTGCTTGTGACTGTTTGATCGTGTGTCTTAACTCGTTTTCAGCCCGTGTGTGTGTGTGCTCTCTTCTTCTAGTCTTTTGTCACGGTGGCGGAACCCTTGGTTTCGTCTACTGGTAGTCCTTACACGGACGATTCTTCAGAGGCTTCTGAGCCTTCTGTTGAACCACAGCAGCCTGTTGTTTCCGAGTTCCCTGACGGGGGACCGGTCCTCGCCGAGCAGCCCTTTGGAGAGCCAGTTGACTTCCACTGGCCCTTTTCGGACCATCCCAATAGGGTGAATTAGGAGAGTGATTTCTTTCTCTTGTCGAATTCATAGTTTATCAGCTATTGTTTTCCTCCTAGTCCTCGCCGTCTTCTGCGTGATTTAGCGGCAGGATCAACCATGAGTGATTCTGGTGAGGAAATTCCCGGGTCTGATGACTATCAGCACATCCCTCGTAGATTGTTCGAGGGAGACGAGTCTGAGCTGGCTACCACATCGTCAGCTGGTCCTTCTTTGCCACAGGGATACAGATCTCTGGGTCAGATTATTTCAGCTGTTGCCTCTATGGGAATATCATCTCCTGCTTCGAGGCCAGCTGCCACTACACCCGGGGTGTCTCCTTCGACGCCCGTCACTTCTGTTCCCGTGCGACCCACTGTTTGTGTGGCTGCCTCTTCTGCTGTTGTCTCAGCATCTGCTACTAGATCTGGGCCAACTCCTAAAGACATTTATCTAGCTACTGCTATACCGGAGAATATCTCTCCGGAGGAGTATCGGTTGTTTTTACAGCAGCCGAACGCCGGAGCTGGACAAATTCCCCAAGATCCTTACCAATCTTTCTTTTCGCACTATGCACAGGACGGCACTCCCGTGTATGGTTTCCCGGGTCAGCTTGATGAGCATGGGGACATTTTGCGTCTTCCTGCTCCTGAGGCTTATCTTTATGTTCAAGGTTTACCGTACAACCAGGCTCAGAACTTGCAGGCACAGCCTTTTCAAGGCCAACCTGCAGGCCAACCTGGCTATCGATGCGACCGCGGAGCCGGCCCGATCGAGGCTACTGCGGGCCGGCGGAGCCATTCTCGCAATCGCAAGGGCCCGAGTATTATAGCCTGTGGTCGGCCCTGCTCGGCCTGCGGCCAAGGTATCAACGAGGGCTGACACATGGTCTGAGCAAATCCAGCCTTCTTTACCGATGCAACCGCAGTATCCTGTTGTCTCTAACGTTGCATATCAGCGAGGACCACTTTATGGTTCTGCTTCGGGTCAAACTGGTTTCCAGCAAGCACCTGGTCCTGTTCCACCACCAGGCCAACCGGGTCATCCGGTACAACCTGGTGTCCCGCCTCCAGGCCAACCGGCTTATTCGGTGCAACCTGGGGCTCACTTACAACCAGGTCAACCTGCGCAACCAGCGCCGCCTGTTTATCCGGGCCAACCTGTTCATTCAGGGCCGCCCCCTCACTCGGGCCAACCTGTTCATTCAGGGCCGCCCCCTCACTCGGGTCAACCTGTTCATTCAGGGCAGCCCTCTCATTCCGTTCACTCTGCTCAACAGCCTGCTCATTCCATGCCGCAGCCAAATCAACAGCTGCGCCCTACGTACCAGGCTCCGCAGGGTTCCACTTATCAGCAGTCTACTCATCCTCAGAGTGGTTATTATCCTCATGGTCAATCTCAACCGAACTATAACCACTCTATGGGGACATTTTGCGTCTTCCTGCTCCTGAGGCTTATCTGTATGCTCAAGGTTTACCGTACAACCAGGCTCAGAACCTGCAGGCACAGCCTTTTCAAAGCCAACCTACAGGCCAACCTGGCTATCAGTACGACCCGCAGGGACAGCCCAATCAAGGCTACCCTGCGGGCCAGCAAGGGCCATTCTATAATCCGCAAGGGCCGTATTATAACCCTGTTGGTCAACCTGCTCAGCCTCAGCCGGGGTATCAACAGGGACCGGCCTATGGTCCTGGGGGGCAAATCCAGCCTTCTTTACCGATGCAACCGCAGTATCCTGTTGTCTCTAACGTTGCATATAAAGCGGGACACTTTATCGTTTACAACGAGTCAAGGCGGTTTCCGACAAGCACACAGTCCTCATTCCACACCGAATATGGTCATCCGGTACAACTGTCACTCTGTTCTTGACTTGCTGGCACGGCTTTGGGGCTCACCCACAACCGGGTCGACTGCGCAACCGACGCTGCTTCTGTCCCTACTCAAGACCCAGCTTTGTTCATTCAGGGCCGCCCCCTCATTCGAGCCAACCTGTTCATTCAGGGCCGCCCCCTCGCTCGGGTCAACCTGTTCATTCAGGGCAGCCCTCTCATTCCATTCACTCTGCTCAGCAGCCTGCTCACTCAATGCCGCAGCCGAATCAACAGCTGCGCCCTACGTACCAGGCTCCGCAGGGTTCCACTTATCAGCAGTCTACTCATCCTCAGAGTGGTTATTATCCTCATGGTCAATCTCAACCGAACTATAACCACTCTGGAGGCTATCAGTATCATCCTCCTCCACCCGGTTCTAACTATGCTCAGCAGCCAAATCCAAACGCTGCTTATACGGGGCAGACGCCTAATCAGGGCCCGAACCCTGGTTATCAAGCCCCACACAATGGTTACCAGCAACCAAATCAATCTGGCTATACGAATTATGCCCCTCACGGTCAGAATCCTACGGGACAGAACCCATGGGGGCAAGGATATTCACAACCATCGTGGAGCATGGGTACCGGACCTTATTCTGGGACTGGCATGGGAATTAACCCTCCATTTCCGTTCCTGGCTACCTTGGATCTACCGGACGTTTCGAAGTTGACCAATGATCCGATTGCTCATAATCCATATTGGCCCCCGGTTCCGACCAAGATACCAGGTGACTGTCCCAAGTTTGAGGGCAAATCTGGCGAAGACCCCCAGGCGCATGTGATGACGTATCACCTCTGGTGTTCGTCTAACTTTTGGACTGACGATTCGGTTCGTCTGCGTCTTTTCCAGCGTACTTTAATAGGAGCTGCTGCTAAGTGGTACATAGAGCTATCCCGTGGTATTTTTCAGGATTTCAACTCATTAGCTATGGCTTTCCTCACGCATTTCCAGTTACCAGTCCGATATGAGACTGGGACGCACCTCCTGTCTTCCCTGAAGCAGGACTCGGCCACTCACATCTCGGATCACATCCATGAGTGGCGGTGCCGTCGTCGACTGATCAAGTTTCACATACCTGATCAGATTTTGACTCACTGGTTCACAACCTCCTTTGTGAATAAAATCGCTCAGGATATCGCGATGGGAGCGTGTGTGACGGAGGAACAAGCCATCGCGCGTGCCCAGTATCTGGATCTTGTTTATTCACAATCTGGCACGCTTTATGACATCCTGCCTGATGCTCCACGGCCCGGAGCCAAAAAGACCCCGCCTACCCCTACGGTGGATGGCGTCATTGGTTCCGTCTCTCAAAATTCGAAGAAGTCTTCGGATGGGAAGCAGAAGGCTAATTCTTCCAACAATACCTCTGCTAATCCCGCCTCATCCGATTCTGGTAAATCCGCGGAGGTAAATGCTGTTCAGGCCAATCCTGCAGACAAATCCTCCAAGGGGAAGAAGAAGGGCAAAGGCAAATCAAAATCTGATGCCTCGAAACCGGAATCTAAAACTCGAACTGAGGATGGCTCCCAACGTAAGCCGAAATTTCCTTGCCTCATCTGTGAAGGTGACCATTACACTAAGGATTGTCCACGACAATCCGAAATCAGTCAACTTCTTAAAGGCTCAAAGGGAACTCCGGCTGTTTTAAAAGAGCCATTTCCATCTCAGCAGACCCAGATGGTCGAACAAGGTTCATCATCTGCACCGTTTGGGTCTCAGGTTTTCATGATGAAGACTAATGCACCTATCACTATCGCTACGAGATCGAAGGATTACAATAGTCAAGCGCAGGCACCCGGGAAGGCAGTAGCGGAAGGACCACCTCCCCCACCTGCTTCTGGTTCATTGGAAATCGAGAAGCCGACTCTCGAACCCGTTGTGAAGCCACCTCCCAAGGGTGTTCTTCGGAGATCCTCTTTTAATCCAAATACTCGTGCCGCTCAACATTACAGTATTGTTGAGGATCTGGCACAGGCGCCATGTGCGATGTCTGCACTTGAGGTTCTTCAGAGTTGTCCTTCACAACGGAAGGCTTTATTCTCTGCCATCGGTGGTATCGATCCCGCCGACTCGAGCCTTCTCACCTTTGATCTGGAGAATTTTACTCCCCGGCTTCCACATCAAATCGCTTTGGTTATTCAAGTCGGGATTAACGGTCTGAACGTTCACAGAGCCGTCGTAGATGAGGGTGCATCTACTTGTGTTATTTCCTCCGCTTGTTGGAATGCCATCCGCTCTCCAACTTTGTCGTCATCTCCCAATGCCCTTGAGGCATTTGATGGTCGGGAATCTAAACCCCTGGGAGTTCTCGAGAGTCTTGCGATTACATTACAAGGAAAAACTGTCAACGTGGAAGTAGAAGTGGTTGACGCTAAACTCAACTACAATATACTTCTTGGCCGCAGCTGGACCCATGCCATGCTCTGCGTGCCGTCTACCGTCTTTCGATTCATCAAGTTCCCTCACGAGGGCAAGATTGTCACGGTAGACCAGTTGTCATTTTTTACCTCTAGCTCCGAGAACAACGTGCCGTATGTGGATCAAATTCCGAATCCCCCAGACAGCATAGGACCTGGTCTTTTCAAAGACCCAGTCCTCATGGGTATTTTCCCTGTGCCGCCACCGAATACCGCTCAAGTTAACATGTTGTCCAGGAATGATGACCCCTGGCTGATTCCTACACCTGAGCAGGTATATGAGTTTGGAGAGTCCATGCCTTTAACACCAGTAGAGATCAGCTACTGTGAGATTGTTGATGCATCGGACCCTCCACCTCCTCAGCATGCTCCGATGAGCATGGCTCTTGACGTCTACTCACAATTCCCCTGGCTTGGTCAGGCTGATTCGCCTGATCCTCTTAGAGAGACCTTTCCCTCGGATGAGGCTATCATTGAAACTATGTCTCTTGAGGAGCTACCCTGGGGCGATGGGCATCATCGTTCCTCGTTTATGCCTAGCTTGGGGGCAATGATTGACTGTCTCGAGCGCTATGCTACTCAGGTTCCTTCCCCTCCTCTTCAAACACCGATCTTGACGCACGAGGTCTTTTCGGAGGGTAATCTGAGTAACATTACTCAAACGATTCCTATCAACATCTCTGTTAAACCAGGGATTGTTGAGAACATTCATGTGGGTGTGACCTGTTCTCCCGAGGAGATTCAGGTCTATACGGAACTTTTCAAAGAATTCAGAGATGTTTTGCGTGGTCCTACGAGGAAATGCCGGGAATTGATCCTAGTATTTTCGTGCACGAGATTCCAACCTATCCAGGTGCGAAACCCGTGCGCCAACGCTTGCGTCCCATGCATCCTCGGAAAGCCGCCGCTATCAAGGCAGAGGTTGAAAAACTTCTGAACGCGGGGTTTATTTATCCTATCCCCCTTACAGAATGGGTGTCCAATATCGTCCCAGTCGATAAAAAGCAGGGTACCATTCGAGTCTGTGTAGATTATCGCGATATCAATCGCGCCTGTCCTAAGGAAAATTATCCCACTCCGTTTATCGATCAGATTATCGACGATTGCGCCGGAAGTGAGATCTACTCCTTAATGGACGGTTTCTCAGGTTACAACCAGATTAACATTTCACCTGAGGATCAACATAAGACCACATTCATCTGTCCGTGGGGCACTTTTGCATATAAAAAACTCCCGTTCGGCTTAAAGAATGCTGGCGCCACGTTTCAGCGTGCGATGTCATATGCTTTTCATGATATTCGCCATATTGTCCAGCCATATCTGGACGACTTGCCTGCCCATTCGGGTAAGCGAGAGGATCATCCTGAACATCTTCGCCAGATATTTCTTCGCTGTAGACGCTACAACATTAGGCTCAATCCTCATAAGTGCGTCTTCTGCGTCGATTCCGGCCGTCTTTTAGGCTTTATAGTCTCGAGAGACGGAATTCGCCTCGACCCTCTGAAGGTTGAGGCCATTATAAATCTCCCGTCACCCTCCTCCCTTTATCAGTTGCAGAGTCTGCAAGGGAAAGCGAATTTTCTTAGACGCTTCATCAAGAATTACGCCGAGGTGGCCAAAGGATTCACTCGTTTGTTAAAGCAGAATGTTCCCTTTCATTGGGACGAAATCGCTCAAGAATCCTTTGAGAAGCTGAAGACATTGCTCGTCAATGCTCCGTTGCTTCGTCCCCCGGACTACCACCGCGACTTTACTTTGTATCTAGCCGCCGCATTAAGCACCATCGCCATGGTCTTGGTGCAGGATGACGAGAACGGTGATGAACATGTTGTTTATTACCTCTCTCGGAACCTTCTCGACTCGGAAACGCGTTATGCACATGTCGAGAATTTGGCCTTAGCAGCCGTACACGCCGTACAACGCTTTCGCCATTACATCCTATTGCGCACGATAACAGTGGTTTCAGACTGCAACCCCATGACATATATTCTTTCTAGACAATTGCTGGGGGGCAAGTACTCCAAATGGATCGTCATCCTGCAGGAGTTTGATTTGGAGTTCACCACTGCCAAGTCAACTAAATCACTGGTCTTCACGGATTTGATATGTTCTCTCCCTACAGACTCTCTTCCTGAACACTCTGAAGATCATATACCGGACGAAACGCTGTTTCTTATTGATACTCGTGATCCTTGGTACGGTGACATCATAGTGTATCTTTAGACCGCGACTTTCCGGTCTGAGTTGGATAAAGCTGCACGCCGTCGGATTCGGCACCAGTCCCAACCCTACCGCATAGTAGGAGATACCCTATATCGTATTGGAGTAGATTCGGTGCTCCGACGATGCCTTACCTTGGACGAGGCTGAGAAAGTCTTGAATGACTGCCACAGTGGTGCCTGTGGTGGACACATGTCCGGATATGCCACTGCCCAAAAAATTCTGAGGGCAGGTTACTTCTGGCCGTCTATATTCAAAGATTGCATCACTGCAGTCCGAAAATGCCATCCGTGCCAGATTTTTCAGCGCAAGATGCGCGCGCCGCCGTTGCCTTTGCATCCCGTTATTACCGTCGGCCCTTTTGCGAAATGGGGCGTAGATTTTATGACGTGTAACCCTCACTCGGCCGGGGGCATGCGTATATCATTGTCGCCGTCGACTACTTCACTAAGTGGGCCGAGGCGATGCCTACACTAGCTGCTGACGGAAGAACGGCTGCTTCATTTTTATTCAACCATGTTATTGCACGATTCGGGGTCCCTCAAGCTATCGTCACTGATCACGGTACTCATTTCCGTGATTACATGATGGCGGAGCTGACAGCTGCGTTGGGTTTGCGTCACGACAACTCAACGCCATACTACCCTCAAGCGAACGGTCAGGTTGAAGCGGTGAACAAGGTTTTGGTCACTATGCTTCAACGAACAGTTGGGATTCATAAATCCAGTTGGCATCTCCAACTGTTCTCAGCTCTCCGGGCGTACCGAACATCTGCTAAAAGTGCAACCGGATTCACACCATTCCAACTGGTGTACGGTCTGGAAGCTACTTTGCCGGTTGAATGTGAAATTCCTTCGCTCAAATTATCTGTGGAGCTCTTACCGGATACTTCTCCTGAGGAAGAGTGTCTTCTGTATCTCGAACGGTTGGATGAAACCCGTCGTCTAGCTACTTTGATTATCGAAGCACAAAAGAAGAGGGTCAAATCTCATTTTGATCAATCTGTTTCTCCCCGTTCTTTCATTGAAGGAGACCTAGTCCTCTTGTACGATCAGGCACATGATAAGCTTGGTGCCGGTAAACTCCAGCCCATGTGGCACGGCCCCTATATAGTAAAACGTGTTTTGAAAAATGGGGCCTACGAGCTTATAGACTACGAAGGAGTTCCATTGGCGCAGCCCAGAAATGGGCTGTACCTTAAGAAGTACTACGCCTGAAATGATTTCTTGGTGTGGTGTGTGTACATAGGTGTGTGATTGTCATTTTTGTGCATGGTGTGGTGTGCTTTGTAAACATCTTTCTGCTGATCGGGTCTTCCTGGTTGTGCAGATGTCTTTTCATCCATTTGTTGGTTTCGCGGACGGTGCCTCCCGCAGTACCAGGAATCTGTCTTCTGCAGCCTGGGTAATCTACGATCCTGCTGGTGAGTTGATCGACCTGCAAGGTGTTTGTTTAGGACGTACCACGAACAATATCGCGGAATATAGCGCCGTGTTGGAATTATTAACCGAGGCAATAAACCTTGGTATCCGTGAATTGCTCGTGTACCTAGATTCACGGCTTGTAGTGTTGCAGCTGAACGGGCACTATTCGGTAAGAAACCCGTCCATTTTACGATTGTATTTGCGTATTCGATTACTGGAAAGGAATTTTGAATATATTACATATCATCATATACCCAGACATTTGAATACATTGACAGATGCAGTAGCAAATTTGGTGTTAGATAGACATGTGCGCAATTTATAAATCATCATCACATGTAAAGAAGACTCATCCAGAAATAGATATGCATATATATAGATATCGAAATGTTTACATGGAAGTGTGTCACATAAAACTCAAAAAATATACATAATTGTCTTAATACATCCGGAGACACTGTGTCTCTCAAAAAAATAGGTGTGGCTAAATCCTAGAGACTAATCAGCATGGTGCTCATGATAGCACGTCACTGCACGCACTAGCCGCCTCGGGATTCGGTGGAGCCGGTTTGGAACTCCCACCGTATGGCGCTGGTACTCCATCGGTACATCTGACAGTCGGGCATAGTCTGGGATCCCATGGACGATCCCCTCAAGGTTCTGAACCAGTGCCTCTCCTCCGGTGCCTTCCCCCTGGATCTCAGGGGCGAGTTGTGTCCTCCGGGAGATAGGAGACATCCCGGCTGGTCTCTCAGGTCCTACATCTGCATGCATATATAATTGTGTTTAGACAAGTGTGTGTTAACAAAAAAACATATAAACATAAAATCAAAAATATGAGGTCTTACCCAGCTCTTCATCCCAGTGGTCTCCTTCTGGTAGCGGGAGATCTGGGTCCCCTGTAAAGTCAGTTCCCGCATAGGGCCAATCTTCCACAACGATCAGTTGGCGCCGTATCCATCTGAAGAACTCGGGCTTCCAGGACATCTGTTGCCCGCCTCCAGATCTGGGCATCAGTGCTGCCCAGCGAGCCATTCTCGGCTCTCGTGGTACCGGACTCGCCACAGGGGCCTCTTGGCCCTAGAAGGTTGGTATGCGTTCCAAAATGAACGATACCAAGATGGAACCATACCCAAACTGCTTCAGTTTGCCCCGTTTGCACTTTGTGAGCTGCCTTTTCATGTTGATCGTGACGGCTGTTGCCCAATCATACAGTCGGGGACCCATGCATTCTGAGGCCAGTAAGAGTTGAGTCTTTGTAGCCTCGTGCGGTGCCTGCGATCCAGCAGCCCGCGTAATGGTGTGGAGTACAACTCTCAGTGCTAGGTCGGGGATGGTTGAGATGTATACCTTCTTACTCCCTGTTCCTGTTTGTGCCCCACGGCACACCCGCGCCATTACTTCTTCCATCTTTTCCCCTGATGGTCTGCTCCCAGTCAGTACAGGGATTGGACCCCTGCGGGATAATCCAGTAACAAAATAAATGTCGGTGACCTCCAATTCCAACACCTGGTCTCGTATTCTGAATACTTGGTCATTTTCATCCCAGAGGTTGGAGGAGCTCAGGCTGAGCTCGTAAGCATGGCGTGAGGAAGAACTTTTTTAAGCCACAGTCTCTTAGAGCATTCATACATGCTTGGCTTTGCATGGCCTCTTCGTCCTCATCTCCGTGTTCTCGTTCCTTCCATTCGATTGCCATTCTGACTGTTTATCTGCATTCACATGGTCCAAAACCCCTTATTAGATCTTTTGTGAGCTTCAAAATTCAATAAATTTGGCATAAATAGCGGATTTTTAGGCGAAAATTTGGGTTCCGCCGCTGGCGCGACTGTTTTGCTGACAGTCGTGCCATGTGGCGCGGGCCCTTTGGTAAAAATAGCTCAGTGGCGCGGGTCCGTGCCCGATACCCGCGCCACTTGGCCCGGCCCTAAAAATTCAAAAGTGCCCTTACAGAGCTGATTTCTAAGGGAAATTCATTAAAAAATGTATGGAAAGAAAGAGAAAAGGAGCGCCTCTTACCTGTCACAGACGAGACGCTGAATGGTTGCCTGGATTGGTCGCAATCACCGTCAGAAGATTCTGCTCCAAATGGACCACTGTTGCTCTCCACAAGGTAAATAGTAAAAAGTAATTTTATTTTTTTTACCATTAGACATATTTATAACTTTTCGACGTTAAATGAGCTTTAAAAGTTATTTTTTGTCAAATATTTGCATGTATTATGTCGAAAATGGATTTTACGCTTGTTGGGTATGTGCAGCGGCAGGTTTTTGCGACTTAAAAGGTGGAAACGAGTTGTATTTTATACTTTTCGGACTCGGTAAATACACGAAAAAGTCACTCTGGAGTCATCTTTCAGCTCTTTTCTGACTCTCTAAATATGAAAAGATCGCCGAGGCCCTTGTCGTTTCGATCTCGTTAAAATGGACACGAATGGACATTCACCCAGTATAAGTTTAACCCTTTTTCGGGCTGGGCTGGATCGATTACGAAAAAGGAATACCCTAGCCTATCGCGACTAGGAGGTTTTCCCGGATATTGTTTTCTACCTTTTCGGATCTGGGGAACTATTTACGAAAAGGAACCTGTGGAGTTTTCTTTTCCGCTGTCTTTTCAAACTCTCTAAACATGAAAAGACGCCGAGTTCTTCCTTTGTCAGACTCGTTAAACCCTGATGACATTGGATTTCGTCGAAATGACGTTCTCCGAGTTTCTCCTTCCTAGGACTAGTTAAATGCACTAGGATGGATTCGCCCGAAGGGCGGACTTATATCACAAGCATATGCTATCCCCTTCAAGCTTGTTATCAAAAATAATTGGGGTACTCGCCAGAAATGGTGGGGGAAAAATGGAACCATCGTCGTTGTCGTCGGCGGTATGTCGCTCTTGAACATGGCACTTGTCTGCATTCGTGTCGGGTTGGGGACATCTCATCTCGTTGCTTCACTTTGCTTCCATGGGTTTGGGTAATCTCTTTTGACCTCTCATCTGTTCACTGCCTCGTCGCCATGACCTTTGATCCGTTGATGTCAAATACTGCCAAGTCCATTGTCGTGCCATTCGTATGTTCAAGAGAAGTTGGCCTCTGCAAATATCAACCTTCCTCTGTTTCTCATATGGTCCTAATTCACAACAAAACATTATGTTCCTCTGTCTCGTGTCGATGATGTGGGAATCATTATGGCCCACCTTCGATCAAGGTCACTTCCTGTCGACTTCAACTCATTATCCCGGAAGTTGGTCTAGAGACTCCTGATGGTACCTTGGAGCCTGCATGCCTCAATGGCAGGTTCGTCGCATTCGACGTGAAGTTTACATCATTGACTTCCGATCGAATGATTCTGCGGGTGTTCGACGTCAACTCATTTATTCGCACGCCGTAGATTGTACTTGTAGTACCTTGAGGACCATTGTCATTATTGGTGGTTTCTCTCGCGTCTGTTAACAGCTTTCATCATTGGCTGGTAATCAGACGATGTTCTTGCATGTTCGACATCAGCTCACACATTCGCATGCTAGAACTTGTACTTATTTGGGTCGAGATGGAGCGCAAGACCCTGGATTGTGTCTGTTGTAATCCAGGTTGCGATTGTGGATTTTTATCATTATGTACATGACTCACTGATTGGATGGCTGCGACCATACCTGAGTCTATTTGTTTGATCTTAGTTGGATGGCTGCGCTCGCTCTTTTTGCATTGGCGCGGGTAGACAGTTCAGTGCTCGCGCCAATCAGGGAAATCCTGTAAAGAGGTCGCGCCACTTGGCGCTCTGTCATAGAGCAGCAATCACGCCACCCATTTTAGGGACTGTTTTTTTAAATATGGATGGCGGAAGTTGAGTTCAAACAAACTCACAAACCACTGCCTATCTTGAGTTGGGAGGTTTGGCTGCGGGAGTTCTATGGAAGGGAATTGGTTTTGCCACCTCCCATGGAACCTTCCTTGTTGATAGGGCCAATCCCATAATAATAGGGATCCCAACTCCCTCCTTCCCCATCTATAAAAGCCTGCTGAGATCCATGGCAAGCTAGTCTTGAAGTGCTGAAGCTTTGCATCTCCCTATTCCCAAGTGCCTTTGTGCTGTAAAGAATCCCTTCTTTCCCTTAAGGCCCATTCAAGCGAGGAGACCATTGTTACGAGACTCTGGAGAAGTTTCCCTTCCCTTGGCGAGCTTTGCGAGACGTGGACGACCGGAGACCCGTTCGAAGGAAGCTGCGACGTCAGAACTTGGTTGTAACTTCTATTCGTTTATCATTTTAATAGATGACTATGATTATGGTTCCACTCCTTTTTCCATCATTTTAATGCGAGTTATATCTTTTCTGACCGATGTTTAGTTACGTATGCTGGTTCCTATGCTTGTATCTGTTCGTTTCTTCTATATGCAGGTGTTCATCCACGGAGATCGTGAGAGGATTGTGATCTGCCAGGGCTGAAGGACGGGGACATCTCTTCTTCGGATCTAGCGTTGGAATCCAGGTAGGCTCTTATCCCAAGTCTTTCATTCGTAACTAGGAGCTTGCGTCATAGCATTGTTTGTTTGTTGCTAGACCCCTGCTGGGCTAGTAGGGATCGCCTCTGTCCGCAGAGGGGATTTACCTCCTCAACACAAATAAAGAGAGATGGAGGGGTGAGAGAGGGAAGAATATTTCTTGCACTAGAAGAATTGATTTCAGTGTAGATGGTGATTTCTAATCTTATTTGATTTCATTCACTAGATGCATTGATTTCAGTGTATATGGTGACTTCTAATCCTATTTGATTGTTTGCACTAGATGCATTAATTTCAGTGTAGATGGTGATTTCTAATCCTATTTGATTGTTTTCACTACATGCATTGATTTTAGTGTAGATATTGATTTCTAATGATATTTGATTGCTTGCACAAGATGCATTGATTTCAATGTAGATGATTTCTAATCCTATTTTATTTCTTGCGCTAAATGCATTGATTTCAGTGTAGATGGTAATTTCTAATCCTATTTGATTACTTGCACTAGATGCATTGATTTCAATGTAGATGTTCATTTCTAATTATAATTCATATTGCTTGCACTAGATGCATTGATTTCAATGTAGACGATTTATAATCCTATTTGATTGCTTGCACTAAATGCATTGATTTAAGTGTAGATGGTGATTTCTAATCCTATTTGATTGTGTGCACTAGATGCATTGATTTCAGTGTAGATGGTGATTTCTAATCCTATTTTATTGTTTGCACTAGATGCATTGATTTTAGTGTAGATATTGATTTCTAATGATATTTGATTGCTTACACGAGATGCATTGATTTCAATGTAGATGATTTCTAATCCTATTTGATTTCTTGTGCTAAATGCATTGATTTTAGTGTAGATGATAATTTCTAATCCTATTTGATTGCGTGCACTAGATGCATTGATTTCAAAGTAGATGTTTATTTCTCATTATAATTCAGATTGCCTGCACTAGATGCATTGATTTCAGTGTAGATGATTTCTAATCCTATTTGATTGCTTGCACTAAATGCATTGATTTAAGTGTAGATGGTGATTTCTAATCCTATTTAATTTCTTGCACTAAATGCATTGATTTCAATGTAGATGTTGGTTTATAATCATATTTTCTTACTTTAACTAGATGCATTGATTTGAGTGTAAATGTTGATTTCTAATCCTATTTGATTGCTTGCATTAGATGCATTGATTTCAGTATAGAAGTTGTTTTTCTAATATTATTTGATTTCTTTCATTACATGCATTGATTTCAGTGTAGATGTTGATTTTTGATTTGATGTAATTGGATGTATGATGGTAGATTAATTTTAAAGTAATTGGATTAACAATGTCCATTGATTTCAATGTAAGCACAAAAAATTAGTGACAATGTACATTGATTTTTGTGTTGTAGCAATTCAACCTATTAATATTGGAGAGCAAGAGAGACAACGTATGATGTTTACTACAACACCTCGAGCTAAAGATTTAAATGGTTTACAATATGAAAATATGACAAATCTAACAAGGGTGACAATAAGAATAGTAGAAGAAAATAGTTTGAGATTGATCACAATGAAGACCATTTGTAATTGACAACATTCTTATTACTGGCATTTTCTATCATTCAATGTCAATTTGCATTTAAATTTTGTGTTTCATATTTTTTAATTATTAAAGTTATTAACAATATTTATCATCTCAACAAACTGAGATAACTAAGCAAATTTGAAATTAAAACAAATTTTTAGCATATTTAAAATGATTATATTAATATTAGATATATTTACATATTATTGATAAAAAATTTCATATCTTCCATAGATTTTCCTTTGCCGCACACTACTAAAACCAGCCGATCTATCAACTTCGAATCTATCAAACTTTTGCACTTGAAAAAGAAGTTTACAACTCAGATATTTGATCTCTCTTGGCGCTTTATAAATCCAAAATTAAAATGAATCTAGATTGATATAATATATAAAATGTGAAATTATTAAAAACTTAACTAAAATTATTAATAAATCTAATCAAATAAAAATTCAACATTAATAAATCTAATCAAATAAAAATTCAACATTAAATCAATGTGTAAATATAATCATACAAAATGAGTTTAAACTATAAATCTAAATTATTATGTTTAACCTTTGTCTTTCACTAGCTCTTGTAATATTGTAATATTTTTTAATTTTTTAATAAATTTATGGTTCTTATTTTTTTCAAAATGTTCCTTACATTCTCATCTTTTCTTTTTGGCCAGTCATTTCTTACTTAATTTGTATATCTAAAACTCAAAATATGGCTCATAAAAATTAACACTTAACTTATCTATCTAAAACTCAAGATATGGCTCCTAAAAGTTAACACGCAACAATCATTCATTTCAATTTCACAGTAATTTTAAACCAAAAATTAATTCTCTATCCTATATATTGTGGAGATACATTTTGTAATGTTTATATTGTTTTTTAATCCAAATTTATTTGTATTTGAAGCTATTGGAAATATGTTACGTAGAACCCACACTAATGTTTTGTTGCATGTGCACATTCGAGATCCAACATATCTCGATATTTAATATCAGGGAAAACTCAAATAACATGCAATCTGAAACCCTTGGACACTTGAATGCATATATGTATATATATATATTAAAAATAAAACTAAAATAAAATAAATAAATTAAACATTAATAAAATTAAAACTACATACATCCAGATTTAGATATATTTGGGATCTAGGACACCCAAGAGACATTTGAATTCAGACATATCTAAGACTTCTAAGAGACGTTTGGATCTAGATATATTGGATCTCGGGAAAATAAAATAAACAAATATGAAATAAAATAATAATAAATGGAATAGATAAAACTAAAATAAAATAATGAAAATAAATAATATCCAAGATCTGATTTATCCAGGACCATTTGAAATAGACATTCACTGAACGCTCCAATAGATTATCATGAATTTTATTTGTATAATTGTGTAACACTTTATTATTAATCTGAAGTTATTAAGCATGTGAAAAACAAACATTGTAGGTGTAGAGTTAGATTTTTTTTTAAGTAAGATCTATTTAAAATATTAAATGTTCATTATGCTTCATGAAATTAACAGAATAAAATTATACGCTTCATATTTTATTAAATAAAAGAAATTTAAAGATAGAAAGAAATTGATTTTATCAATTTAGACTACTGAAGTTAACCATGGCAAAATATCAAGTTGTGAGGTGAAGTATGTTTTTCAATGGTAAAAATGAAAGGGTTGAAAAATAAATCAGGTTGTATTGTCTTTGGCCTACTCTTTTATGTGGCTTAATAACTTGCAACAATACTCTAATGACTCTTTAATCTTTACTCTCAGAATTAAGGTCAAGTTTAAGCATTAAAAGGAAATGAAATATTTAGAAATAGAAACAAGGTTGATTCAAGTTAAATTGATTGATTATGGATGCATAAGGTCTTTTCTAGTAGATAGACTTCTTGAAACTTTTACTTTATCCTTCAACATTGTCTCTCAAGAATATTAGTTATGCTATGGAAAGGAAACATAATGTGTTCATGAATGCTACAATTAAAATATGATAAAGAAGTAACAAGGTTTTAACTTCTTTCTTCTCCATACTCATAAACGGTATTCCTTCCCGTCCTTTCCGCCCTTCCAGAGGTATTCGTCAAGGAGATCCACTGTCCCCCTTCCTTTTTGTTCTAATGGCGGAAGGCCTTGGGCGTCATATCAAACAGGCCCTTCTCTCCCAGCAACTTAAAGGTATTTCGGTTCACAACTCCCCTGCCATCACTCATCAGCAATTTGTAGACGATAATATGTTGTTTGGACACCCTTCTGTTCAGGAAGCCTCTCTTTTTAAATCCCTCTTAAATGATTTCTCTTATGCCTCTAGAATGGGCATAAACTCGGCCAAGTCTTAGATCTTTTTCTTTCATACTCCTCTGGTTACTCAACGAGCCATAGGACATATTTTGGGTTTCCCCATAGCCTCATTGCCCTCCAAATACTTAGGTGCTCCGTTAATAGATTCCGCCATTAAGCATACTTCTTGGAATAAGCTGCTGGAGAAACTTGAGTCTAGATTAACCTTATGGACCCACAGAACTCTGAACATTTCCAGTAAATTAGTGCTAATCAAAGCTGTGCTACAAGCGATGCCTCTCTATCTTTTTTCCATCTTGGCCGCGCCCAAATGGGTTCTGAAAAAAATCAAAGCTCTGCAGCGCAATTTTCTCTGGGGAGAAACAGGTATAAATCGCAAATGGGCTCTGGCTAAATGGACGACAGCATGCCAGCCAAAAGAAAAAGGAGGCATAGGACTACGAGACCCTCAGCATAGCAATGCAATTATGGGGGCAAAAATATGGTGGCAATGGCTTTCCTCTCCCCACAAACCTTGGGCAGCTATCTGGAATGCTAAATATGCCCATCATAGACCTACTGAAGAATTAATCAGATTCACTCCTATGGAAAAAGGATCTCTTATTTGGAACGCTGCCAAACAACACTACGCACTCATCCAACAACACAGCTTCTGGGAAATAAGAAATGGCAGGGTAGCTCGGTTTTGGACGGATGCCTGGCAACAACTCCCAAGGATCACCACCATTTACAGTCCACCTAATAGTCAACAATGGGAGGAGCAACAACAGGAGACGGTTAATCAGTAATGGGCACCAGAAATAGTGCAGGGTTATAGACAATGGAAACAAATTGATCAGCTAATTGGGAACGCTGCTAGCCAGGATAAAGAAGTCATGGAGCGGGAGCTACAGAAAAGGCGGATCAGATTTTCAGAAGAGAAAGACATCTTGCGATGGGGATACACCCCGAAAGGATCATTCTCCACCAAAGAGGCCTACAAACTTATGTGCAATGAACCTATACCCTTGGACCCCTTATGGAATAGAATATGGGCGCCAGGTTTATGGCCCAAAATCTCTCTTTTCCTCTGGATAGTGGGGCACAGAAAAATTCTCACTTCGGATAATCTTCGAAAAAGAAACTTTCATGGGCCCTCCATGTGTCCTAATTGCAATGCTCAGGAAGAAACGATTCAACATCTCCTAAACTCCTGTCCTCTTGCCAACCATTTTTGGGAGAAGGTCAGCTTCCATTGCCAGAAGAATTGTAGAGTCTCCGATGATATAATCAATTCCATCCGAAATTGGCCCCAGAACCCCTACAAAAGTGAGCTCCTTAACCTGTTATGGAGATTGATTCCCGGTCTTCTTCTCTAGACTATCTGGAAAGAAAGAAAAAAACGCATATTCAAAGATCAGTATACTCCGGTAGACATCATTTGGGAAAACCTTTGTCTAAATCTAAAGGAGACCTTGGCACTGCATGCATGGCATCAGGAAGATTTTCCCACTCAAGCAAATGAGAAAGCCATATGGAATAACTGGAACATCCAACTTCCTCAGGGAATGCCCCCTCACAGATCTGCAGAAAACCGTACATCTGGAAAGCTCCTTTGGACCCCCCCCCCTCCAAATCTCTCCTTTAAACTCAATTTTGACGATGCCTCAAAGGGCAATCTAGGTTCGGCTGGATACAGAGGCATTTTCAAAGATCAGGAGGGAAAACCGCTCCTAATTTTCTTTGGTAGTATAGGATGGGACTCCAACAACTCGGCGGAGTTGGAGGGCCTATGGCAAGGTCTTCTTCTATCTCAAAGCCATGGATTTTATCCTCTGGAGGTTGAAGGTGATTCTCTACTTCTCATAAATATTGCCAACCAACTCCTCAATGGGACTCACGCGAGAAAAATAGCTAACAGCTGGAGACTGGCTGCCAAATTGGATGCAATTGAGCAACAGCTTCACTCCAACCGGGCCATCTCTTTCCATCATGGGAAACGGGAAGGTAACAAAGTGGCCGATCATCTAGCCAACTTGGGGGTAAATTGTCGGCACACTATTCTTGCTGGAGATCTAAACATAATTCATAGCCATGATCAAAAACGGGAATGCAATCTACTTATCCAACAGGATGCCACACTCCTGGATGCGGGTGTTCGGTAAGGAGTTTTTGTTGACAGGACAGGGGCTGGGCAAGGTGGATCGACACCTGCCCACCCAGGACGAGCATATTAACATGCCATCGCATGCCAAATCTTGGCATTTATTCAACGCTGAGCTCAAAGGCACGTCATTTGGGGAGCTGAGAGTTCACACCATGGTTTCTGCTTGGAATTTCGCCTTCGCATGCTTTGGCATGCTGGAGTCTGCTTCCTTAATCAATGAGGCCATTATTGGACAGGTTTGTCATAGGAAGATTGGAGAGGTTAAAGATCAGGGAGGCGAGGCGTTCTATGCCGAGGTTCAGTCGCACAGCTCCCTTGGTAGTGAGGTCTCGCTCTTACATTCTGGTCCGTTGCATATCCACTCTGGTTTTCTGGAGTTTGATGTCGATTATCTTGTCGTTCTGGTGTCAGTTGTCGATTTTCATGTTCATGTTGCCCGTCGCTTCCTAGTCGTTGAGTCTGCTGTTGATTGAGAAGCTCATTGGGAGACTTGTTCCGGATCGATTGTCACCTCGCCCACGCCTGCTTCCTTCATGCCTCGGTTACGCCATCGAATGAGGAGCCGAAGGGGCAGCACCAGGGGCCCCCCTCCCAGGGCGTCTACCAGCCACTCGTCTGAGGTGCCATCTAGCTCGAGCGGCAAGAGTGCAGGTCGTTATCCGCGAACCCGCAGTGCGAGAGGGCGTTCCCTTCCTACAACCTTTGTACCTCCGCCCACCACTAGTAGCGCGTGTTTCATCTTTGACAGCGCCCTGAACCGTCCAAGAATTTCGGTTCTTTTCTCTTTCATTTTTCAGGAGGAGGCCCAACCGGGGGAGTCCAATGTTCAACCACCTGGCCTCGCTCAGCACACTGCTCATGGTTCCAATATTCAGAGTGGAGTTGTCAACGCGCCTTTTCAAACCCCGAATGTTCCTGCTTTCAGTGTGCCTGTAGAAGTGATAAAGACTGTGGAACAGAGGCCCTCGGTTTCTGAAGAGGCTTTGGCAAGGGATATGCAAGCGTTTGGTTGGTGTCGGGTTGAGGAAGTTCCGCCCAATGAATAGTTTGTTTAATGAGGTGCTTTTCTCTTTCTTTTTGGCCCATTCTTAGGCTTTTATCTATGTTCAGATGGTTAAGGGGTTTTTGGGCTCGTCCCTGGTTTGTCATGTATACACTCAGTATGTCTTTGGTGCTGAACCCCTGTGTGGGTCGTGGTTCTCTCCACCAGGCCGGTCCCCCTGTCGATGGGCGGTCTCTTTTCCTGTTTCTTCCTGTTAGATCTGCCATCCCAAAGGCAGCTGTTTTTTACCTCAATCATATTGTAACTTTACGCACTTGTTAATAGATCAGTTTTATTTAGAAAAAAAAAACAAGGTTTTAACTTAAATAAAGAGTTTATGAACAAAGCAAATGTAATGACCAGATTTAAATTTCTTTAAAAAGACTTTTTAATTTAGACATTTGAATTATTTTAAATGTAAACAGAATTAACAAGCATGTTAATCAATTTATGAACTAAAGTATTCTCTTTTGAATAAAGGATTTAATTGTGGTATGTTTTCATAAGTTGATGGTAAACAGTTTTCCAAGATTCCAGAGTAGTTGGATTAAGCAGTTATGGGCAGCTACCTTTCCCCTGGGGATAAAAAGAAAATCTTAGAGAAGGAAAGGGGTTCTGCTGAGAAGGAAAAGGAACAACAAGAGAGCTGTAAGGAGAGAGTGTCTAGAGCTGGAAGAAACTAGTGGAACTCTGCTACCTGACATTGGAGGAAATACTGGACAAGGGTCTTCAGGTCTACCTCCTGAATAACTACGGTGCAATCCTACTGTTGGGCCTTAGTTTTGGTCTTATTTTGCTCAAAGAAACTTATTTATCCATCTATTTTTCCATCCATTTTCCATTCATTTATTCCATTTTGACATATATTTGATATTGATTCAGGTATTTAATTTTAATTTTTCAAATTCTAAAGTTTTTATGAAAGTTTGATTTTTAGTGCAAAATTGGCTGATTCAGAAATTCCCGTAATAGCTATATGGTTGATGTGGTTGCAGGACACTTGGGCACGAGTTGAATGCATGGATGGACAGCTTGGCAACTAGGACTAAGCCACCTATACTTAGTTCGAACAGAACAAGCTTTATTAGGCCCATTTAGTTCTAGTCAATCATGACTAGTCATTCAGAAATCCCATAGAAATAGGGCAGTTTTGAGATTCTATGGGATTGACCATATTTCTTGGGATAAGAATAATGAATTCGACTTAGATAGGTGGATGAGAAGTAGATGGGTTTGTTTGAGTAAAAATAGATCAGTTTGTTTATGAGACTTCTTATTTAAAGCCAAAGCTTTGATGGCTTATGTATTAGGATTATTATTGACTTATATACTTTTATATTGTGACAATTTTGGATTGAGAAGTTAATTTGAAGACTTGTGCTGTTATCATTTTGTTGTTCAATGTTATGGATGTGTGACTGAAGTTAAGCTTCTGAGATCATTTATCAAGTGTGCAAGGCAAGGGTGGAAGGGCCCCCATTCCAAGCTAAGTACACTTTCTTGTTAACTAGTTTTATTTCTTTGTAATTTGATGATTGTAGAACTGGTTTTCAAAGCTTTATTTCAGATTGTTTAATGATTCATGCATAGTGATTGATGTCATTAGTTTATAACTTATTCATCACTTTATCAAGTTGGAAAAACAGATGTATCAAGTTGAGCATCCCTTTTATGAAAATGATGAATTAAAGTTGGTTTCTTTTGTTTGTGTGCAAGCAGTTTCTTGTTGAGATTTTTGATATTAAGATGAATGAATTATAATGGAACACTTTACATGTCTCTTAAGTTAAGAGCTTCTTTCATTAATAATTTATCCATCTTAAGTTCTTGGTTTTAATCTCTGATTCATTAAGTGGTAATTGAGGTGAAAGTGGATTTCTTGAGTCAAGAACCATTTCAATATTATTCCTCTTTTTAAACTAATTGAGTTAGAGTTATAGAATGTATTACTTTCAGCTTTTGAATAGTTTATCTTTCAAGGTTGATTATATCTGATCTTCACATATAGTGATCTTGCCTCAAAGCATAAACAACCCGGATTGATAATAAATAATTGTGTTAGTTTAGGTACATAAATTAGCTCAACATTTTGGCGCCGTTGCCGGGGAGGCAAATATCGGCATAGTCAATAGAGAGAAAAAAAAAAACAAAAACGGTAGTTACACTTTTTAGTTATGTTTCTTTATGCCTAGACATAGAGATCCTCATGGTAGATTTATTAAAAACCCCCCACAAATAGAGATAGGATCATCAAACACCCCAGTTACTGGTAATCCAATCATTGAGGAATTGGCAGAAAAACAAAGAAGTGGAAAAAGATTAACTTTGATTGAGAGACAAACTTTGTTAGCTTGGGAAGCAAAGCAAAAACAATCTTCAACTTCTGGAAAACAAAAATAAATTATCAAAGGAAAACAATCTTTATTTCCATCCATAAATCCTCCTATCTTTGACCAACCTGAAACTCCACTTAAAATTGAAACAAATCAACCAATGGCAGAAGAAGGACATGGATTTGTTATTCTCACTCCTGAACAACGAGCTCAATATGAAAGACAACAAGCAGAATGGAGAAGAAAGAGAGAGGAGGATGCAAAACAAGAAAATGATAGAAAAATAGAAAATGATCAGAAAAGACAAGAAGATGAGACTACTTTTGGCTTTCCAATAATAGACACAAGTGCAATATTAGGAGAAGAAGTGAAAATGAAAAATATTCCACCTTCTGTATTGCCAAATTTTTATGGAATGTCAACAGAAGATCCTGATTCATTTATGTTTGAATTTGATATTATATGTAGAACATATGGATATAATGATGACATCCATAAACTTCGTCTTTTTCCTGCAACATTAAAAGCAGCAGCCTTGAAATGGTTTATGGGTTTAGGAGAACATACAATAGCTTCTTGGGATGATATGAGATCAGTCTTCCTTAAAAAATATCAAGCTTATTGTAGATCTAGAGATTCAAAGGAAGATATTTTTAGAATGACACAACAAGAAGATGAAAGTTTAGAAGAATATTTGGAAAGATTTTTGTATAATCTACAGAAATCTAAACAACATTCTCTAAATCAAGAAACCATTTGAACAATCTTTCTCAAGGGTATAAGGGATGAATACCTTGACATTTTGAATGTGATGGGTAAAGGAGATATCTCAAACCTACCATTCGAAGAAATTGTTGACTTATGTCAAAAATATTCTAGAGGAAGAGCAAAAACAGGAAGAAGAGAAGTAAGTTCAAAAGCAGCAAAGTCAGCTGCAGGAGGGATAACACGAGCTGAAATAGGAAGTTTATTGGAAAATTTCAAAACAGATCTTTTAAGTACATTAGGGACACAAGTAGATGTGCTAAAGGCGAATAAGAGGAAAGAAGAACAAGACCAAGCTTTAGCAATCTTTTGTCCCAAATGTAGAAACAAACATCCATTAAGAGAATGTCCTTTGGATAGTGTTAAGAGTATTCAGGTTTGTGGTCTTTGTACGGAAAAGCATTCCACAGAAAATTGTTTAAAATTGAAAGAATTACAAATGAATTCAATGGAAGAAGTGCCAAGAATGGAAGGTTTTTATTATGTAGCACCACGAAGACCATGGCAACCTAGGATGCCTCAACAAAATCAGCAACACTTCCCTCAACAAAATTACCTTTATCCACCTCAAAATCCTTGGACCCCTCCAATGCCATGGCAAGCTTGGCCTCCACAACAATATCCACAACAACCTGCACAAGGTTGGAGGGGATATGGTTATGGAAACCAGCCACCTCAACAATACCAACAACAATATCAACAGCCATTTACATATCCACAATATCCTCAATCCATACCATTTCAACAACAACATTCTGCATATCCACAATCCATCCCATATCCGCAGCAGAATCCTCCACCGTTGTTGACCCAACCACAACAGTTACAACTACCCACAAATCAACCCAGACCAACTCAATTACCAGCCCAACCAATTGCAAATCCAAATAATAAGGTGGAAAAAGCTGCATACACTGTAGAGGAAGCAACATGTTTTCCCACATATTCAATTCTTCCTCTTAATGAAGTCCATTTAAGGTCTGGAAAAGTGCTTAAAAAGGATTCTCGTCCAATTATAGAAGAACCAACCGAACAAGGAGAATCACCTAAAACATCACAAACTAAGATACAAATTCAGAAAGGAACAAACATTACAACTCAAACACCACCTTATCCTGAAAGGTTAGTGGAACAACAAAAAGAAATAACCCTTCCTGAATTTGATATTTTAGATGAGTTAAAAAATACTTATGTAAAAATTCCTTTGTTGAAGGCAATTAAAGAAATACCAATATATGCTAAAACAATAAAGGAATTGTGCATTAAGAAATCACAGAAAAAGAAGAAGGATCCTACTACAATCCAAGTCATTGGTAAACTAGCAAGCCTCATGTCTACAGAAACCAAAATAGAAAAATATATTGATCCTGGTATCCCTATGGTTACTATATCAATAAATAATTTCTCAGTACCAAACACATTAATAGACTTGGGAGCAGCTATAAATGTAATGACAATAGAGACAATGAAAACTTTGCATTTGAACAACATTAGATCAACCTCTACAATCTTAGAATTGGCAGATAGATCTAAAGTTGTTCCTGAAGGAATATTGGAAGATATTATAGTCTCTTTGGATTCATGGGAGTATCTTGTTGACTTCCTTATTCTGCAACCAAAAACAAATTTGGGAGGACATCCTCTAATCTTAGGCAGACCATGGTTAGCTACCGTTGATGCCTTTATAGGATGCAGATCAGGAAGCATGATTATTTCACATGGAGAAGAAAGGAAACATATTGCTCTTTATTCACCTACACAGTCAACTTCTTTAGAATCGGTACTTGAAGCTCAAGAAAAACAGCAAACTAAATCAGTTTTAAGTATAAATAAATTCTTTGATTTAAGAGAAGAAGAAGAGAATGAAGACTTAATGGATCTTTTCATTTTAGAACCAAGTATTTCAGAGCAGCTTAGAGAAGTGCAATATGAAGCTGCAAATAACCTTTTGAATCAATGTTTTCAGGAAACCTGTACTATTCAAACTTTGCGAAATTATTTTATAGACATATTTCCTGTAAACACAATCTCCAATCCAACAATAAAAACAATTGAGGTAAGTCCTGGAAAACATTTAAACATTGGAAATGAGTTGCAATCAGAACAAGAACAAGAGGTAATTGCATTATTACAGAAATATTCAAAAGCTTTTGCCTGGGATTATACTGACATGCAAGGAATCCATCCTAACACATGTATCCACCACATCTATACAGATGAACAAATTAAACCTGTAAGACAACCTCAAAGACGAATGAATCCTATGATGAAAGAAATAGTGAAAGATGAACTGCAAAAATTGTTAAATGTTGGATTCATCTATCCTATTTCAGATAGTCAATGGGTTTCTCCACTAGTTATTGTTCCAAAGAAAAATGGAAAGTGGAGGGTATGTGTGGATTATCGAGAACTAAACAAAGCTACACTCAAGGATCATTTTCCTCTACCATTTATTGATCAAGTGTTAGACTCATTGGCTGGAAAGAAATTCTTCTCTTTCTTAGATGGGTTTAGTGGGTACAACCAGATTAGAATAGCAACATAAGACCAAGACAAGACAACATTCACTTGCCCATGGGGAACCTATGCATATAATGTTTTGCCATTTGGTTTATGTAATGCACCTGCAACTTTTCAACGAGCAGTGCTTGCAATTTTTGCTGATCTAATCCATGAATTTGTAGAGGTTTATATGGATGACTTTACAGTTTATGGAAACACATATAATGATTTCTTAAATAATCTTGAGAAAGTGTTGAAACGATGCATTGAAACAAATTTGTCATTAAGCAATGAGAAATGCTATATAATGTTGACAGAAGGAATAGTTCTGGGACACCATATTTCTGCTTCAGGAATTAAAGTGGATCCAGCGAAAATCCAAGTCCTAGTAACCTTAATGCCTCCTACAACACAGAAAGAGATAAGAAGTTTCTTAGGCTATGCAGGCTATTATAGACGATTCATTGAAAACTTCAGTAAAATAGCCCAACCTCTGTTTAAATTATTAGCAAAAGATATTGAATTTCACTGGACAAATAAATGTCAAAATGCATTTCAAAATCTAAAAGAAAAATTATCAGTTGCACCCATTCTCCGTGGACCAAATTGGTCTTTGCCATTTCATATATCAACTGATGCATCTGATACCGCAATAGGTGCCTCCCTTGGACAAAAAGAGAACTTGTTCAATTATGCAATATACTTTATAAGCAAGAATCTAACACCTGCAGAATTGAACTATACAGTCACCGAGAAAGAAATGTTAGCCGTTATACATTCAGTAAACAAATTCAGACATTATATAACAGGATATCAAGTTTTCATTCATACAGATCATTCAGCAATCAAATACTTGATGAATAAACCTATAACCAATGGAAGAGTAACAAGATGGTTACTGTTACTGCAAGAATTTAATATCACAATACAAGACTGGCCAGGTAAGGAAAATCAAGTGGCTGACTTTCTGTCCCACATACATTCACCTAATGATCCAAATCCAGTTGCAGATAACTTTCCCGATGAACATCTGTTTGCTATCATAGTAAAAACACCATGGTTTGCAGACATGGCAAACTATTTATCTTCTGGAAAGTTACCAAACCAATTCACTAAAAAGCAAAGACACAAAATTGTTAAAGAAAGTTCTAGGTATAGTTGGGTAAATGGTGATTTATTTTATACTGGTCCAGATTTGATCATTAGAAAATGTGTGTGAGAAGATGAAATATTAGATATTCTAAAGGCATGTCACGATGAACCATGTGGTGGCCATTTTGCAGATAAACGAACATCATATAAGGTGCTGCAACTGGGCTACTACTGGCCATCCATCTTCAAAGACTCTAAGAAATATGTCAAGCAATGTGACAGTTGCCAAAGAACAGGGAGACCAATCACAAGAGATGAGATGCCGCTGAAGCCACAAGTCCTCATAGAACCATTTGAGCAATGGGCGCTTGACTTTGTTGGACCCATCAATCCATCATCAAATGGAAATAAGTACATCTTAGTATGTACAGATTATGTAACCAAGTGGGCAGAGGCTAAAGCAGTGAATAGAGCAACAGAAGATATAGTGGTCAACTTTCTTTTTAAAGAAATCTTTGTCAGATATGGAGTACCTAGACAAATTGTAACAGATCAAGGAACACAATTTACATCAAAGCTGGTACGAGATCTAACAGAGAAGTACAAGATCAAACACAGAACATCTACACCATATCATCCTCAAGCAAATGGGCAGGTTGAATCAACAAATAAAGTCCTAGAGAATATCATGACAAAAACAGTAAAGCTGAACAGAAAAGATTGGTCTGAAAAATTACAAGATGCACTATGGGCCTATAGAATTACATGGAAGAATACAACTGGTTTTAGTCCATACCGGTTAGTATATGGAAAAGAGGCCTTATTGCCTATAGAGTTTCAGATACAAACATACAGACTAGCAGCTGAATTAGGACTCGACCTGACAGAAGCACAACAGCAGCGGATCATGGAACTGAATCAGTTAGATGAGCATCGTCAACAAGCCATAGAACATACTACATTGGTGCAACAACAAAGAATGAAGTGGCATGACAGATATATCAAAACAAAGACATTTCGCAAGGGAGATTGGGCATTACTTTTTGATTCCAAGTTCAAAGATTTCAAAGCAAAGTTCACAACACACTGGCTAGGCCCATATGAAATTGATGAAATCTTCGACAATGGAGCAGTAAAAATCAAGACAATTGACCAGGATTCCACCTCCTTTATAGTGAATGGACATAGGCTCAAAGTTTATAATAGGCCTATCAGTAAAGAAGCATTTATGAAACAACTGACAGAAGATACAGAACTGGAAGTCATGGCACACCAAGCTCAGCCATCTTCCAGTCCTGTAGTTGAATAAAAATAAAAATAAAAAAATAAAAAATAAAAACATAAAAAGAAAAAAACACATAAAAAATATATAAAAAAAAAAATATAAAAAAATAATAATTTGTTTGCTAGTGAAAACCAGGTAACTGGCACTATGCAAACACGAATTCATAGGGGAAAATCAAGGCAATTTGGACTCTATGAATTCCTTTTCTTGTTCTACTGTTCTCACATAATTTCAATACAGGTACTCTCCATCAACAACTGACTTGAGGACAAGTCATATCTTAAACAAGGGGGAGACTTGTATTAGATCTTTAGCTGGAAAGCTGAAGTATAGAAGGAACTTGTATTGTCAGCAGAGGGACCTGAAAAAAAGAAATCAATGCAGAGGGACCTGAGAGACCTGCCAATGTCAAAACAACATGTGCATATTATGTAAGCAGTGCAGAGGGACCTGAAACAAAGAATCATTACAAAGGGACCTGATTTTCAATTCAAGAACCAGAGCATGAAGAACAAGGAGCAGCAATAAAATTCACTTTTTGATTCATCTACAACATCTGACTTCATTACACCTGTACAAACATCATCCAGGGAAGTATATGTATAGTCATTTTGTGCTTGAAATTCAAATTTTTCTTAGGAATTTTTAGTTTTTGTTAAGTTAAAGTTAGTATCTGAGGATATTCAATATTCCCTATACATATCCTATATTCATTATTCCCTATACATATCCTATATTCATTATTTCCTATACATATCCTATCTTCATAATACCCCTATACATATTCCATTTCATTCATATACATTTCTTATACATCCTAAGTATTTTTCTTGAGCAAAAGACCAAGCTAGGACAATTTTTTTCCACCTGCATACACAAATCAAGCATTAGTATGGTGATGATTTTAAACATGACCTAAGATGGTCATTTTAAAATCATAAAAATGTGCATAAAAGATAAAACAAATAATGCGCTATATGAAAACTATATACCATAAGTGTAAATAAGGAATGCGTTAAAAACCATCTATATAAGAATTGAGCGCAAAGGATATAAGGTTAATACGCACAAGAGATAAGGTTAATGGCATATAATTAACGCGCATATGGTATAAACATAAGCAAAGGTATATGGCGCATACAAAATGAAGGACGAGCATGATGGTTATGATCTGGTTGACAGGCTTGACAGGGTATGGTATAATGATAATTGCAACGCAGGAGTATCATTGCACGTATGGACGCACGGCGGAAGTAATAAGTTTATGCAGAAGGTGGCAATGATACGGGTATATCATTCAAAGTGAAATGCGTTGATGATAATGAAACGTGCATATCATAGCACACGACAATGGAAATCAACGTGCACGATGGTGACAATACAGGCATATAATTTAAACATAGCGTGCACGGTGGTGATAACACAGCCATGTCATTCAAACATAGCGTGCGCCGGTGGTGGTAGTACGTGTATATAATTTAAACATAGCACAAGGCGGTGGTATCCTCATGACACAGTCGGGCGACTGGTCAAAGAGGACAGCCATACCAACCTCACATCATAACACCAACAGGCACGGTACAACCATGAACTCGGTCAATTCATGACCGTTTCAACCTCATTCCTCATTGCCAGAGCTCAGAAGGAAGGCGTTCTGAAACAAAACATCAATCCGGAGAGAAGAGAAGGCGTTTTGAAGCAGCGGAATAGTGAAAATCGCTCCGGGGAAAGCAAGAAGGCGGATTTAAGAAAAGAAATCGCTCCAGGTTCAACGATCAGATAGCAGATTTTCAGGATTGAGTCAGGTAACAGTGAAGTTCATTAACACTCAGCGATTATGGAATATTGTTTGACATTAACTTTTGGATCCTGTGCTTTGACACCAGCTCAGTTAACCGAAACAATAGGGATTTGGCGCGCCCGGTTACACTCCACGCGCTCGTTGACAGTCAGGTAACTACAAACCCGTGATTATCTCCAGATTGACAGCACTTAAGGATTGTTGATAGATTTCGATGCGCAGCATTTTGAGGAAAATTCGTTGCATGAGTAACACGTTTTAACAGAATGCTGTGATTGAAGTAGTATGGCGGTGGTTGTTTGCACACTAAGCCGTGTTCCTCTGAGTGAACTATGCGCACCAATATTTTCACAAACAGTTATCATGAAAACGAAAAAACGCCATAAAACACTTGCTGCCACTGTGTTTTGTTTTTGTTTTGACAGGGATCGAATGCCTAATGGTCACATTGAATTATGGTTGAAAAAGGGAGTCGGGTTTGCTGAAGCCGTGTTGAGGCCGAGAGCTTGTTGCATAGTTGCATTTTTATGCTGAGCCTGCAAGCAATAATTTTTGCAAACATCTTTGCTTAAGCCTAAAACATTGTGAAAATTTCGATTAGGCCGAGAGCACTCTTTAATTTTTATTTTATATATACACAGTAAATCATGTTTGTATGATTTATGATGCTGCGTGTGTATTTAATTTAAAAAAACAGAGACCAGTGTATTAATAGAAGTATACAGGTGTTGCTTGTATTCAACAGGGAATTCAGAGAGTGCTATTGCAAGGGAATATATCAGAGGTTAAAAGTGCAGAGTTGAGTTGAGTCAGAAGAGGAAGGTAAGCTTCCTTGCTTACTGAATTTCATTTAAAAAAAAAACGATAGTCATAATTTTTATTAAAATGAAGTTAGTAACAGCAGAAGCCTACATTGATTGGTTTACAGAAACAATGGCAAACAGGGTAGAGCCAAAATTTCAAATAGAAAGCTGGGGAAAAGAGACTATAGAAAAACTCTATCAGACAGGAATGATAGGCTTCCTACAGAAATTTAATGGCCATTCTGAGGAAATAACCAAAGATTTTATAAAGAATTTCAATCAAGATCAGACTCGAGTAGGAGAAATCATTGTTCCAGTAACCCAAGAATACTTGTCCAAAGCCTTAGATTTGCCAATGTTAGGAGAGAAGTATTACAAAGGGCTACACTTCAAGGAGAAAGCATGGACTTTCTTCCTTGAGAAAAAACGGAAGGGAACATTTGATAGGACAAAAGGTATACCCAGGGAATGGTTTAATGAGCCATGGAGAGAATTGGTCTTGATTATCCAAAAGTTTTTGACTTGTGACCGAGGATATAGTGTTGCCCATTTATATCATGTTAAACTTCTACAGCACATTAAGGGGGAAGATAGGATTAATTTACCTTATTTCCTATATAAAAGCCTCTTAAGAATGATTGAAAAAGAAAGACATGAAAACAGGCTTAAGGCAGGACAGATGTATCATCAAGGATTGATTAAAATCCTAGTTGAGTATCAAGTGAGATTGCAGGGCATAGTGTGGAGAGAATTCATGGTTAAAAATCATTTTACTGAACAGATTAAAGAGGTGCAAGAGAAAACAGAGCAGGAAAGTAAAGGAGTGATGAATTCACCCTTATATCCTAGAACAAGAGCCAAACAGAAAAATAACATGGCCATGGATTATGAAATATCTGTGATGTCTATTCCCAAAAGATTTACAAATAAAAGTCCCATCAATTTAGACAGGGAAGAAGAAACATATTTTCCAAGACCACAAGAAGAAAATAATATTCCACAAGAAGAATTTGATAGGGATTCTTCCTATGATGATGAAGCAGCTGCATCATTAATGAAAACAACTCAGGATTTTGAAAAAGAAATTAATGATGGGAAAATCAGGGATTTAATTGATCAATTAGAAATTAGTAAAATTGTGGAAAAACAGTTAAAAGAGGAGAACAAAGCAAACAAGAAAGAAAATGCTAAATTGGTCAAAACAAATGAAAAATTGAAAGAAGAGTTGGGGAGATTGAAAAGGAAGAATGATCTAATTTCTAAACAAGCATTTAAATGGTTGAAGGAAAAGAACATGTGGCAGGCCAAGTATGAAAAGCAGAAGGTTAAAGCAGCTTTGTTCAAAGAAAGACATGACACAGGTTTGGATTGTTTGGCAAGGGCAGCACAACAGGAAGCATCTACAGGTACAACATCTACTTCAGAAAGAAGAAGGTCAAAGAGGAATAGGCAAGCATGGGGACATGCTTGATGATAAGCAAGGGAGAGATGTTGGGCCTTAGTTTTGGTCTTATTTTTGCTCAAAGAAACTTACTAATCCATCTATTTCCCATCCATTTTCCCTTCATTTATTCCATTTTGATGTATATTTGATATCCATTCAGGTATTTAATTTTAATTTTTCAATTTCTAAATTTTTTATGAAAGTTTGGTTTTTAGTGCAAAATTGGCAGATTCAGAAATTCCCGTAATAGCTCTATGGTTGATGTGGTTGCAGGACACTTGGGCATGAATTGAATGCATGGATGGACAGCTTGGCAACTAGGACTAAGCCACCTATGCTTAGTTCGAACAGAACAAGTTTTATTAGGCCCATTTAGTTCTAGTCAATCATGACTAGTCATTCGGAAATCCCATAGAAATAGGGCAGTTTTGAGATTCTATGGGATTGACCATATTTCTTGGGATAAGAACAATGAATTCGACTTGGATAGGTGGATGAGAAGTCGATGGGTTTGTTTGAGTAAAAATAGATCAGTTTGTTCATGAGACTTCTTATTTAAAGCCAAAGCTTTGATGGCTTATGTATTAGGATTATTATTGACTTATATACTTTTATATTGTGACAATTTTGGATTGAGAAGTTAATTTGAAGACTTGTGATGTTATCAATTTGCTGTTCAATGTTATGGATGTGTGACTGAAGTTAAGCTTCTGAGATCATTTATCAAGTGTGCAAGGCAAGGGTGGAAGGGCCCCCATTCCAAGCTAAGTACACTTTCTTGTTAACTAGTTTTATTTCCTTGTAATTTGATGATTGTAGAACTGGTTTTCAAAGCTTTATTTCAGATTGTTTAATGATTCATGCATAGTGATTGATATCATTAGTTTATAACTTATTCATCACTTTATCAAGTTGGAAAAACAGATGTATCAAGTTGAGCATCCCTTCTATGAAAATGATGAATTAAAGTTGGTTTCTTTTGTTTGTGTGCAAGCAGTTTCTTGTTGAGATTTTTGATATTAAGATGAATGAATTATAATGGAACACTTTACATGTCTCTTAAGTTAAGAGCTTCTTTCATTAATAATTTATCCATCTTAAGTTCTTGGTTTTAATCTCTGATTCATTAAGTGGTAATTGAGGTGAAAGCGGATTTCTTGAGTCAAGAACCATTTCAATATTATTCCTCTTTTTAAACTAATTGAGTTAGAGTTGTAGAATGTATTACTTTCAGCATATCTTTCAAGGTTGATTATATCTGATCTTCACATATAGTGATCTTGCCTCAAAGCATAAACAACCCGGATTGATAATAAATAATTGTGTTAGTTTAGGTACATAAATTAGCTCAACATTTTAATGACCAGATTTAAATTTCTTTAAAAAGACCAGATTTAAATTTCTTTAAAAAGACTTTTTAATTTAGACATTTGAATTATTTTAAATGTAAACAGAATTAACAAGCATGTTAATCAATTTATGAACTAAAGTATTCTCTTTTGAATAAAGGATTTAATTGTGGTATGTTTTCATAAGTTGATGGTAAACAGTTTTCCAAGATTCCAGAGTAGTTGGATTAAGCAGTTATGGGCAGCTACCTTTCCCCTGGGGATAAAAAGAAAATCTTAGAGAAGGAAAGGGGTTCTGCTGAGAAGGAAAAGGAACAACAAGAGAGCTGTAAGGAGAGAGTGTCTAGAGCTGGAAGAAACTAGTGGAACTCTGCTACCTGACATTGGAGGAAATACTGGACAAGGGTCTTCAGGTCTACCTCCTGAATAACTACGGTGCAATCCTACTCTCGTGAGGAGCACGGGGGGAGTTGAGGGCATCATTGCCGTCACAATTGCGAGGATTCCATCAGTAGTACTTATTTGAGATAAGTATACAAGACTGAAATGAATGAAAAATGATTTTTCAATTATGTTAAACTCTGTAATCAGTTTTTTGGTAATGTGTACACTTTTTCAAGGGAAAATTAGACAAGAATGAAACGTTTAGATTTTTCCTATGATACATGAATAATTTGTTTTTCCTAAAATGGTTTTGCTGTAAAATTAGTAGTGTGGAAGGGTAAAAGGTTGAATTCTTAATGATATATAATAGTACAGTAAAGAAAATCCAACAAGAAACCAATGACCAGATGGACAGTTAAGTCCATTTAGTGAAGGATAACCCCGAACAGGACAGTCTGTCCTGTGTAGTAGAAGAAAAGAAATACACGAACTGAGGGTTGGGTATTAACCCTCTCGAGGTGATCTGGTCACCTAAATAATTTTCTTTCTACTATGTAAATTATTACTTTTCGAACAAAATAAGAGCCAGAAAACGGAAAACTGAGCAGTAATGGAAAAACTATAGAGTTTCTTGCCAGAATTAACTAATTGTAAGTATTGTAGACATCTATACAATAGATTTAAACCCAAGAACATCTAGTAATGAAAAAAAGAAAAGCACAAATATTTTATGTTATAATAGTATCCCTTGTAGGGAGGAACTACATGTATAAGGAGAATAAATACACATAAATTTTATATATTCATAGACAACATGCAACAATTATTATAAAACAGAGGAAAATTGAGCATGTAAATCTCGAATAAAGAACAGTAAGTGAATAATTTTTCAAATGAGGGTTCTCATGCATATTAAAGATGAAGCAAACAAAATAATAGAACGACCATAGTTCATATGATTTCCTTACAGACTTCAAACTTAGTTCATTCCAAAATTATATGTTATAACAGAGAAATTGCAAATTTAGCAATATAAATACACTGTTGTGGGGAAACCAGAAAAAATTAGGAAGAGCGAAACATTGGTATGCATCTAGAGTGTGGCTCAAGGGAAATATCAGGAATAACTTAACTAAAATTGTCATTACTTATAGACGTTAAAAGAAAACCCGGTGGGGTTGTGGCTGTTCAAAAAAAATAACATTTAAAAGAAACCCTCAACAAGGTCGTAATTGTTAAACACATTTACATATATTAAAAATAAACCCTCGATAGGGACAAAGCAACGGAATGAGATCTAGTCACGAGAGTTCAAACCCATGTCAGTAGAAAATATCAATGTGAAACCTCTATATAAAATCTAAAACAGAATAAGAAAATGCTACCTGGAGAGGCTCCATGGAACCTGTAAAAGAGAGTAGGGTATTGGTCTGGGAGGGCCAAAGTAAGCCTAGAATGCATTGAGTACAGGGATTTCGAGTACCTGCACTGCAAGAAAATAAAAGAAACTAGTTAGCACTCGAAAACTCCATCAAATGTTAAACCCTGAACATGACAAGAAAAAGAACAACCAGGTTCGACGTGAACTCACCTTCTGGGGTATTTAGGAGGCGAGCTCCTCCCACCTACAATAAAAAGGAAGCTAGTTTAGCAAATAGCGAGGTATATTTACCCAGAAACGAAGAATAATTTAATTCCTAAACCAAATAATAATCGTCTCACCTTCTCTGGCCATATAGGCAGTGTATTCCTTAGACGACGCTCAAATCTTATAGTAAATCCCTCCACATAATAAGGACGACTCCAGAACGTGAGTCGTAACAGAGCAATCACCACATTTAAGCCAACTGCGAAGTAAAAGCAGAGAACAAATCTTAAAACCCAGCAAACCATTGCAATCGGATCATAAACACAACAAAAACCCAGGTAAGGAAACTGTGAAACACGACGAGGGGGGAAATCTTGATATACCATGAAAGACAGATAAACTGAGAAGAAGCAGACCTCGACAGGCCGACGAAGATGCAGAGCAGTGGCTGCCAGGAGCAGCGCCCAAATGAGAAATTTTGTTAGGGTTTGGGGGTAGGGTATTACCCTAACTGACCCTGAGCTCGTTTGAACCGTATATCTAGAAAGAATATCATCGATGGTGGAAACATAAACAAGTGTCCCTCCAAATTAAATGAGGTGTGATACCAATGCTATGACAAATCCAAACTTCATACTATCCAATCTACCTATAATAATTTCGCAATAATGCTTGGCATATTGGTATGGTACCATGTAGAACCTTTATATCATTTCCGATGACTTATCATTTTGAATGCCTTGTGATGTAAACAATTAACTAACCAAGGAAAGAAACTTAAAAACATATTATCATATCCTAAGTGTGAACATTGATATGTCAACCAGTTTTATGTCATAGTTTACATATTAAGCTTATTACTGCAGAATTGAACATCAACATCATGGACCTGCTTTGGTTAGCAATGATATACAAATGATGAAATCTTAATCTTAAGGATTATGATTTATGTTCATATAAATTGCAATAAGTAGTAAATATTGTGTATGGTAATATTTTCAAGAGTAAAATAGGATTTAAATGTGGATGTAAATTTTTTTTTTTTATTATGAAGGTAAATATCATGTTAGATGTTACAGGAAAATACAATGATTAGTATATAAAGAAAGTAATTTATGAAAAATAAGAATAAAGGCTAAAGAAAAAACAAAGAAAAGTATTTACCAAGAAATATTGCACGAGAAATGAGATTGCATGAAATAAATAAATAAATAATTTTTTTTTTGTTGACTTGACCCATGGGGCATTTTAACCATGATTCTCATACTTTGTACGATACTTCATAATATAATTATCACCAATTGAGCTGCAAAAAATAAAATGAAATAAAATGCCACAATGATCTATTTGGAGTGAACTCAATTCCTCCAAGAACAAAGTAGCAAACTATTCTACAATATTATAAATTAAATCACAACACTCTACATCTAAAACTAGAGAAGTACAATCTATGCAAAAGAAAATATTAAGAATAATATTTTGTTCCGTCATAAATTCGACATATGTTCCAAGGTTCATCCTTTTGAAATGGAGAAGGAACTCTTTATTTTATACAAAAGCTTTCTTTGAAATGAAGACAAACAATGATAAATTCATATTCACATATCTCTCATATAATTACAACCATTTGCTAACAATTAAAAAATAAATATCTCTAAATATTTTGAAATATCTTCTCATGAATATTTCAAAGACATTTGATAACAAATCTTCCATCATTATTCTCCTTCCAAGATAATTGAGTGATCATTCCAAATATTCATCAAGTCTTCGAAGATTGTAGGGGAATTTTTAATTTGGACCTTAGTGATAAAATTTTACATGGTTGGAAGGTCCAAATACCTATAATCGTCACCAAACTTACCCAAATTTCAAATCTAAGTGAAAAAAAGTTATTTTTCTAATATTTAATCATAACTCACTCAAAATACTAAAATAAATGCATTGGAAAAAATGGAGCCCAATCCCACATTTGAACATGAAAAATGGAGTAAAACAGGGTCACGAAAAGGGATGAAATTCAAGGGAATGGTTATGAAAAGATGGTGAAAATGATGTGAAAAGATGGTCATTTTCATTTCTCAACATATATTATTCCCAAGATTTGGAAACAACTTTCCCAATTAATATGATAGATAATTTTCCACATTAGATGCCATGTCAACATGTTAACATAATCATATGCCATTCGGATCTAGGGGACACATCATTTTCCACATTACCAAAACATGATAGTTCAAAACTTTCAAGGGCCATAGCTTTGTATCCCAAATTCAGAAGGAGAACTTTTTTTTATATCGCTAGAAAGCTCTCGACAAGTAGAAGATGACATTGGCCTCAAAATTAGAAAATGATGAAAGTAGGAGAAATATTTTTTTTATAAACTACATAGTGAATTAAAAATAAATAGCACATCGATATATGATGAATGTAATCAAAATCAAAACAAGCAAAGCTAGAGAAAATTACAAGGTCAATGATAGTTATCTTAACAAAAGTAATAAACTTCAAATAATAATAATAAAAATTTGAAGCATGAATAATAATAATAATAATAATGAAAAATAAATGTGAAAACAAAAAAAGGGTTTCTGTGACATGAAATTATGAAATGAAACTTCCCAACGATCCAATCCAAAAAACAAAGGTAGTCAAGGAATATGATGGTGGTCTAAGAATATATAGTAATCTCTCAAGAATGAGCATAAAAAAAATGGTAAGGCCCCCTTTTCTTTTTACTTATTTAAGTAAAATATATGAAATAGTTATTGTGGCCACAACCATTGGAGAAATACTTGAATAACTAATTATCTATGTCGACAAAATTAGAGCTTTTCATACAAATCTAAATGTTAATAATAAGTGCATTAACAAAAGGAAACTTCCAGTACTCGTGTATTATAATGATAACAAATTTCATGAAAAATATGAATTCAAATTTCAATTACTTATAATCTAACATTCTATTTTCAAAGAGCCAATTAGTGAGATAATCTAGCCACACACTTTTGATTAGATTTGGTTTCACTGTGATAGTTTCAATTTCATAAAAAGCAAACATATACATAAGTGTGTTCCTTATTTCTTATTTCCCAATATTGCTTCATTTTCAGCAAACATCTATAGCCCCAACAAAGTTATCTTATTACCATACAAGCATGGCCTCATTGCCAAAGACTATGCATATCCCCTACAAGTTTACTTGTATTTCCTACATTATTTATAGTGCTTTCGGATTTCTATATTTATTAATCATGAATATGAAATCATATATCTAATCTTAATACAATAGTGATAAAGATATTGATCACATACATGTAATTCATTACTGGAAAATAAGAAGGATTCACTATCTTCTAACAAAAATCACACTACATACCCTAATAAGATGAATGAGAAAAAACCTTATGTTGATGCAACTCTGGCATTCCCTTCAAGGTAAGCTTAGTCTCAATCGACTCATTTGTAGTAGTGGTCCAAATTTCAATTCCATTACTGGAAACTTGGATATTATAGATCCAATTCAATGATACTTTGTGTTGGTGTTTGGTTACCTCGGGGACAAGGAAGAATGGATTCAACTTCGGGCTCTACCTAAACAAGGGAATTTAGCTCTTTTTTCCCTGGAGAAGTATTAGAGGGTATGAGATCTTAGACCATTAGGTGGGAAGCTCTTAGGGGGTCGGCAACAAACAAATTGGAGCATGTTGATCTACCCTATATTACCTACTTGCCATTGGATTTCGTGGACTAGACTCAGGGGCTATTGGTTCTTATTCCTAAATCAATAATTGTAGCTCTCATAGGAAAAGGGAATTCAACCATATTTGAGTCTCCTTACATTGTGTTTGGGAATTTTCCAACCTAAATAAACTATTAGAAGGATTGGTTTACAAGAGGAATTTGACTCGGTGCTTTAGATGGCTAACCCAAAACATGGTGAAATCAAGCTTATCTAAGACAAAACAAATCAATTGCAAGAGGAAATATACTATGGAAATAAAAAATAACCAATTTATTTAAAACATAACAACAACAATGGACATTATTATTGAACAATGAAGTATCATCCGACAAAATGAGGATGATTTGATTAGCCCACACTAGCAAATTTAAAACCTCCACTCAACATTGGATCATGGACCAAATGAAATAACCCTATATAGTAATGAGAAGCTTACTGTAGCTCAACTAGTCCCAGATCTGAATTTCATTGAGTCTTGTCACCAAGAAGATATTCTAGAAAGAATATGGTCCCTCTCATTAGAATTCATACACGATTTTATGCAAATGTTGTTTGATTATGCAAATATTTTGGGCATATATGCTTATTGGCTTAGTAATAAAACTAGGAAGAAACTTCAAACTTTTTGGGAAATGGATCTTGTAAGAAATTAGTGTTATGAAAGCTCTATCTAGTTTACGTTTCAAATTTGATATAGTCATAACAATGTGATAGTTGCATCTTCTATGCATATTTGAAGTAAGAGAAATATTATTCTAGTTCTTAAAAAGAAGACAATGGTGAATAAGAATAAATTCTACATATAAATTATATTAGATTATGTCCCTATAGTCCAATTCACAATCATATCATCATATTTCATTTAGTAATTTAAATAATGAATAGAATTTAAGAAAATAATTAATAGAAATACACAATTAAGAAAATAATTAATAGAAATGCACAATTTAGACAAATTGACCATGAAATATATTGTACTTATTTTAAATATTCAAAAATAATTCTTCAATATTAGATTGATGCAAAACCCATCACTCTTCAATCCAAAATTCACTTGATAAAAATATACAAGAGAAGAAATATTTAATCATTCCTTAAGCCTTGATAGAAATGTATGAGTTCTAATTTTCAAAACTACATGTTTTTAAAATTACACTGAATAATAAAAATAACAAGTCTTGATTACAAATAACAAGTCTTCATTACAAAGTTTTCCTACCCCTCACAAAATAGAATGAACATTTTATAATTAATTTTTCTTCTCTTATTTGGTTACAACTACTTGTGTCTTTTTATTCATATTTCAATATTTTTTCTTGAAATTTTTTCTTAAACCAAATATAATATCTTCTTAGGCCATTGTATGGTTGCATTTTTTTTTTCAAATTTCATTTTATTTTCTTCCATCATCTGCACAAAATAATTTAAATATAATTATTGATATTTACATCTCAAAAATATATTTATTATATTTATTAATATTATCAACGGACATAAAAGTTTTTCAAAATAATAAAATAAAATAAATTAATAAAAATACTAAGTAAAATATTTTTTAAAACATTAAAATAGAATAAATAAATACTATTTGTTTTCAAATTCTTTTATTCATGATTTTTTTTTTCTACAATAATTTAAAAACCCCCAAAATTAGAAATTAACCATTAAAATGTTTAATTTTGTTATTTTAAAACATTAATAAATATCTTATTATATAGAATAATTTTTTTTTATTTTTTTTATTTTGTTTATAATATTCAAATTTTAAACTTATTCCTTAGATTATCATTTCAAAAATTTGCATAGTTTACAAAAATGAAATTATTGATAATTTTAATCAAATAAAAATTTCAACATTAAATCAATTTATAAATATAATTACACAAAATTACTCTAAATAATATCTATGTAGGAATTGGTTTTAACAAATTTGTGAATCAATCTTTCACGAATTTTTTTGACATTTTTATAGTCCATTTGATAAATAAAAAAAATCCAAACGATTCCCCACAATGAGTCATTTATTGATTAATTTAACCTTCTAACATTCAAGATCTAGCTTCCAAACATTAACACTCAACCGTTATTGATTTCATTTTTAGATTAATTATTGGCCATTGATTTGTGTTTTAATGACGTAGGAGCATCGGAGACCTAGTTACCAATGTGACATTTTGGTCACATGTTGTGGCTAATCTAAAATAAAATAGACTTAGGAATAGTATAATTTATTATTTTATTAAATTTGTTATTTATTTTTGGAGCATTGTTAGTTTGTTTTGAAATTAAATAAATATGGAATAAATTTAGCAATTGGTTTCTCTCCCTGCGTGGATGTAGAGCCAACATAGGGATAAGTCTAAAAAATAGGAAGGTAGTAATTTATTGATAAAATCTATTCTAAGAGAAAGCAGTTTTATTTCTCAAGTATAAATAGTTGGAGGATGGTAAGGGAACCTCAAGTTTTTTTTGTCGATATGTAAATTCCAAATTTTTATGGGAAATTTTGATCAGTAGATTATTCATATCTAATGAAGTGATATTATGAGTGGTTTATTTCTATAATTTTATTATACATATATATATTGTTGGAATGTATGAGTGCAGGAGATTGAAACAGGGTTGAAATTATATCTACGACGAGAGAGAGCGATTTGATGTGTATGAACGCCATGATGTATGGTTGAAGGACGGTGTTGACAGGAGTAGTTGAAGTTCCAAGGAACCACGGCCTTTTGGAACGCAAACGCATTGGTTTATGTTCTTGAGTTCGAATCCATGATAGCAATGATGTCAAATACCAGAATCAATTTGCATGAGACTTGGCTATCAATACAAGGTTGAAAGTCGAACCCACAGTGCGTGCATGGAGGCTACACAATTCTGGTTGCATTGCAAAGGTTGATACTACTATGTTGCAGGTTATAATTGAACAAACATTGACGCTATATGTGTGCAGGTTAAATTATATATACAAATCCCGAAGTACAATCTTGCTTACAGTGGTTTCGAATTTGTTGAGATATGGTTCGAACCATGGTAACGTTAAAATGTATACTTTGTCAACGTTGTATGCGTGTGGTCGAGTAAATGAACTACATGGATGTAACCTGTGAAGGGTTAAGCTATCATATATGTTTGGTTTAAAATTCATGTTTTTCAAATCCTTTAATGGATTCAAATTTGTAAATGATCAATTCGTAATTGATATAGTTCAAGCGGGGTTTTAAAAAAAATACCATTTGGAAAGGAATAGATGGTATGTGTTCTCGAGCCATTTACATCATTATGTTGGGAAATAGGTGGGCAATTTTACATTGACTAAAGTTGTGGAAATCTAGAAGCAAACTAGTTTCATAAGGAAAAGTGTGGGCTTCAGTAAAATTTATACATTTTACTACAATAAATTGATTGGTAGGAATTTTGTGTTCTTTATTCATACATCATTTTGGTATCAGAGCTTGTTAAGATGTTTTTGGAGCATTGCATAGAATGCCGCCCAGAAGAGGAGTCGGGATAGGTCGAGGAAGACCTATAGCAAACGCAGGTTTGCTAGATGAGATCCGGCATTTGCGCACGAGACTGGCTACAGTAGAAACCACTCAGAGGAGAGCAGCAGATGGTGGAATTTCCAGTGCCGATGAAGAGGAGACCACTGACAAAGAGTGGAGGAGGAAAGCGAGGCAGCGAAAGTCTTGAAAATTCTCGCAAAGGTCAACAGCCGACCAAAGGTAGAGGTACCTTTATATGACGGAAGTCTTAGTGTGGAGGTGCTAATGGACTGGATCAGTTCATTAGATAAATACTTCGACTATGAAGAAGTCGAAGACAAGAAGAAAGTGAAGTTTGCAGCCACAAGATTGAAAGGCCATGCAGCCTTATGGTGGGACGAATTGCAGCTATCCAGGGAGCGAAAAGGGAAGCCCAAAATCAAGCAATGGGACAGGATGGTAAGTAAGCTAAAGGGTAAGTTTTTGCCGAAGGATTACCAATTAAATTTGTTTAGAAAATTGCAGAAATTAAAACAAAAAGGAATGACAATCAAGGAATATACTAAAGAATTTTATAAGCTGAGTATTAGATCTGGCCCTGTTAAAGATGATCTAGAAAAGGTAGCTAGATATATAAATGGTTTGAGATATGAAATACAAGATGAGATCAGCTTATTAAATTTGAGGACGATTGAAGATGCCTATCAAGCAGCCTTGAGGGCAGAGGAAAAACTGCTGCGCAAAAAAAACCAGAGAAATAAAGGCAAGAGTCCGGCAAAAGAAGGGGGAACATTTGAATCCAGATTTCAACACTCTCAGAATGAGGCAGGGAGTGCGAGCAATAGATCACCACAAAGAGGAGATTCTGGCCACGAAAGGTTTGTGCCCAGAGGCAGAGGCTGAGGAAGAGATGTTCAGTGCTTTGCATGTGGTGAATGGGGACATGTGCAATGGGATTGTCCTCACAATAGATCAGCAACTCAGCAAAATGTGAACATTGCTGAAGCCAAGGAGGAGATTCCTCAACCTGAAGCCAAAGAAGAACCACTAGAAGTCGGAGAATCCCTGTTACTGAAGAGGGTATTGCTTAAAAAAGCTAAAGAAGCCAGAGAACCAGCTCAAAGAAGGAATCTGTTCAGAACTGTATGTAAGTCAAAGGGTAAGTGTTGCAAATTGGTAATTGATAGTGGTAGTACTGATAACCTTGTTTCTACAGAAATGGTAGACAAGTTGACGTTGGAAATAATAGTACACCCCACTCCTTATAAAGTATCGTGGCTTCAGAAAGGCCATCAAATTTCTGTAACTGAACAATGTCAAGTTGACTTTCAGATTGGTAGTTATAAGGATGTTATTTTATGTGATATAATGTCGATGGATGTATGTCACATGTTTCTTGGTAGACCTTGGCAGTTTGACCGAAAAGCCATACATGATGGCAGAAGAAACACTTATACTCTTGAAAAAGATGGGAACAAGCATACATTGCTACCATTAAAAGCTGAAGATGATGAGGAAACACCTGGAAATAGCATTATGTTGATGAGTGGGAAGACTCTGTTGCAGGAAGTTGAGAAGGGCAAGGAAATGCATTTTGCTATTGTTGGGAGACCCAAGGTAATTTTAACTTCTACAAATTTAGAAGATTTACCTGAAGAAATTCGAAATTTGTTGAATGATGTTGCTGATATTGTTGTGGATGAGTTGTCGAATAAGTTACCACCCATCAGGAGTATTAGTCACTATATTGATCAAATACCTGGAGCCAGTTTGCCGAATGGAGCAGTCTACAGGATAACACCGCAGGAAAATGCCGAAGTTGGAAGACAAGTGAAAGAGTTGATGCATAAAGGGTTAGTCAGAGGAAGACTTAATCCATGTACTGTACCAACAGTACTCAGTCCAAAGGAAGAAGATGAATGGCGCATGAGCACATATTCTCGAACCATAAATAAAATCACCATCAGGATGATGAATGAAATTTTGGAGGAATATGCAGTCTCTAAAGAAGAGTTGACAATGGATTCGAAGAAAATCCAAGTAGTCGTGAATTGGCTAACTCCTAGAAGCATATTTGAGGGAGATGTCAAAATCAGATGGCAGGAATGCAGTAGTAAATACAAGCAGCGAGCAGATATGAAGAGGCGGAAAAAAAAATAATAATAAAATAAAATAAAATCCAAGCAGGTGACTTAGTCATGTATTGCAAATTTGTACCTATAAAAAAACCCACAAGAAGAACCACAAGGAGACACCATAACAAAAGAAAACCCAAAGAAGGAAAAAGGGAAAAGAGAGTGTCAACGAAAATAAGGAGCCAAACTTATTTAGTCAAATGGAAAGGACAACAAATGGAAGACGTCAGTTGGATGATTGCAGTAGAACTACAAAGATTTCGGATCGACTCCAAAGTACTACAAGATCAGTTTTTCTTCCCCAGGAGTCTGATGTAGGAGCATCAGAGACCTAGCCAGCAATGTGACATTTTGGTCACATGTTGTGGCTAATTTAAAATAAAATAGACTTAGGAATAGTATAATTTATTATTTTATTAAATTTGTTATTTATTTTTGGAGCATTGTTAGTTTGTTTTGAAATTAAATAAATATGGAATAAATTTAGCAATTGGTTTCTGTCACTGCGTGGATGTAGAGCCAACATAGGGATAAGCCTAAAAAATAGGAAGGTAGTAATTTATTGAGAAAATCTATTCTAAGATAAAGCAGTTTTATTTCTCAAGTATAAATAGTTGGAGGATGGTAAGGGAACCTCAAGTTTTTTTTTGTCGATATGTAGATTCCAAATTTTTATGGGAAATTTTGATCAATAGATTATTCATATCTAATGAAGTGATATTATGAGTGGTTTATTTCTGTAATTTTATTATACATATATATATTGATGGAATGTATGAATGTAGGAGATTGAAACAGGGTTGAAATTATATCTGCGACGGGAGAGAGCACTTTGATGTGTATGAACGCTGTGATGTATGGTTGAAGGACGGTGTTGACGGGAGTAGTTGAAGTTCCAAGGAACCATGGCCTTCTGGAACGCAAACGCATTGGTTGATGTTCTGAGTTCGAATCCATGACAGCGATGATGTCAAATACCAGAATTGATTTGCATGAGACTCGGCTATCAATACAAGGTTAAAAGTCGAACCCACAGTGCGTGCGTGGAGGCTACGCAAGTCTGGTTGCGTTGCAAAGGTTGATACTACTATGTCGTAGGTTATAATTGAACAAACGTTGACGTTATATGTGTGCAGGTTAAATTATATATACAAAGGCCGAAGTAAAATCTTGCTTATGGTGGTTTCAAATTTGTTGAGATATGGTTCGAACCATGGTAATGTTAAAATGTATACTTTGTCAATGTTGTATGCGTGTGGTCGAGTAAATGAACTACATGGATGTAACCTATGAAGGGTTAAGCTATCATATATTTTTGGTTTAAAATTCATGTTATTCAAATCCTTTAATGGATTCAAATTTGTAAATGATCAATTCGTAATTGATATAGTTCAAGCGGGGTTTAAAAAAAAATACCATTTGGAAAGGAATAGATGATATGTGGTCTCGAGCCATTTACATCATTATGTTGGGAAATAAGTGGGAAATTTTACATTGACTAAAGTTGTGGAAATCTAAAAACAAACTAGTTTCATAAGGAAAAGTGTGGGCCTCAGTAAAATTTATACATTTTACTACAATAAATTTAAAATTTATACATTTTACTACAATAAATTTAAAATTTATACATTTTACTACACTAAATTGATGGGTAGAAATTGTGTGTTCTTTATTCCTACATCAGTTAACTATTTATTCCATACGTATTGTGAAAAGGAATTTGTTCCACCTAATTCTATTTGTATGTGAAATCACATGATGCTTGGAATATGGAGCCCACACTAAGTTATCATAGGATACTTGGAATATGGAGCCTACACTAAGTTTTGTAATATATGCGCATCTAAGATCCACTATATTCAAATATATTCAAATATTTGATATTTAGGAAAATGTGATGTATTCTTTTTAACTATATGCTATTTAAAGTCCGAATAGTCAAATAATAGATAGTAAATGCCTAAAATTAGGTATAAATAAAAATAGTCAAAGAATAGATAGTAAATACCTAAACTTAAGTTTAAATAAAAAGTTTGGTTGAGTGGGGTTTTCTTTTTATTTATTTAATCAAAATAAAAGGGGTGGTTGTTATGGTTACAATAGGAAGGTAGTTTATTCGATTCAAGGGAGATAAAAAAATAAGAAGCTTTGAATAAAAAAATAAGAAGATAATATTTTTGGGAAATTGAAGGAATTATATATGAAGGTTTGTGATTATAATATTACCCAAGTCTTCTAGTAATTCAGATGTATATTTGAAAATATGAAATCTTATTTCTAAATGATCTTAGTCTAGAAATGGACCTTGGCATTGATGGGATATTTTTTTAGGTCTTATCTGGGGCAATCACTTCAACTACTAAGGAAAATATTTTAAATAGTTTCTTTGTCCAATATAACCCTTCATTACATGCAAAAAATATCTTCATGGTGCTCTTCGTGTGGATTTCAATCATGTCACGAATTTATTTTGATCTATGTATCTATCTATTAGTGTTTATGGACAATTTTAAAGTGAATTAGTGGGTGTTTTAGGATCCATGATAGTTAGCTCAAGGGATATTTCTTAGGGGTATTCTCAACCTCTAATGCTACAAACCTTGTTAGGGAAATTTGGTATATTGATGTTACTATACTAATTGGTCTTGGGTTTCCTATTTCGTCATTTAGATGAATGGATTTTGTAGCAAGAGAAAACTATGAAGTGAATTGTGAAGTTCCATTATGTTTGGGGTAGAATGGTAACTAAGTTTAAATGTCAACAGGAGAAGCTTTGAAAAAGTTAAAATAATTTTTCCCTATTTGGAAGAGGATGTTCAAAATATCACCCTTCAATAAATTGTTGAAAATGAGGAATATTGTGTTAGAGATATGGAGTATTGTGTCAAGAGTGTAAAAATTAGACCCTTCCATCGGGTGGAGGAGGGCATGAGTTTTGTGAATATTAATTTGATTTTCTTGAGAGAGAATGTGTTGAGGAGGATTTCAGGATCGAAACATTCAGATAGTTTTTAGGTTGAAAATTTCACTCAAATAAAAGAAACAATTGAAGTGTATTACTATAGTATTTTTTGCGAAGTTTGAAAGGTGGTTCCCTTCAAAGTATGAAGCAATAAAAGTGATGTGTTGGTTTTTGAATTGTGGAATATCACCTCCAAGTCCTTAACTAAATCAAAAGTGGAAAATCTTGAAGGATAAATAGACTTTCATTGAATTTTTTAAGTGGCTCAGTGTGTTCAACAAGAGTTGGATGTGCTACACAACTTAAGAAGTTCCTAAAATGGATGAGTGAAAAAGTTATAAAATAAGGAATTGATTAAATTAATTTCTAACGATTTTTAATAGAATCTTTATTTAGCTTGATATTTTTTTTAGGTTCACTTTTAAAAACACTTAAAAACTTTCTTTTGCATTTTCTTACCATGTACATGGCAATTAATATTGCTTATTTCTATGTATGGAATTTTTGTTTGACTTACTTCTTTAGTGCACTTAATTCACTTATTTTTTAATTAAGGATTTTGGGCCACAAGACTAGAAATTATTGTGTAACTTTTGTTTTATTCTTGTTATCTTCACTTTTTTTCCCTTTATTATGGGAACAAAATTTAGGCCACTAGCCTAGAGTCATTATGAAATATTTTTTTTTGTTTCGTATGATGCGAATGGAAAAATAAACTTGATTACAAATTAATAAAACAACAACAAAAAAATGTACTTGACCATGGGCCAATGGGAACACTACTTTGATACAAATTGAAGTGAAATTCTTTTTCACTTCACTTGGGCATACATTATAACAAGAATAGTTCCATGTATTTATCGAGGGATAAATAATTATTATTCATTATTTATTAACATGTTATTGAGATATAATGAATGTGCATAGAAATACATATAGTGGTGCTAAGTCATGTCCTTAGCAAGGAGCATGAATTATCATTATTACATATTAATAACACATTATATAAAATTGTCCTATTATCATTATTACATTATATATATTTCTAACATTATGCTAATAGATGTAATATATTCTTGATATATTATAATATCAATGTGACAAGCAAATAAGTTGAACTATTACCTTCAAAAACTGTATTCTAAATTTCAATGTTGTTATTTCCAAGATGTACTATTCATTGTTTAGCTTACTATGGCAAGATTTTTTTTTAGGGAAGTCACATATATCATCTTCACAATGGGTTCTCTTCCAATTCCTAGTTTGGGAAGGTTAAACAATTGGTAAGTATTTACTATTGGTCCTAATTTTGTGGTAAAATGTGGCTTCCATCAATTTTGTGAAAGATTTGCACAATTTACAAATAATATGGGCTTGGGTTTATTTGGCATTCATGCTCAAGGTGGTATTTGGTCTACCAAATGTGTTGTTCATAATAGTTTTGGGGATGAATAATTTGCACAATTTCCTAGATTCAAAGTTGTTAATGTTAAATAAATTGTTGTTTTGCAAGGTTTCTTTCATGTTTGTGACATGTTATCAACTTTACAAATTTAAAAATTACAAGTTACGCATTCTTAAGAAATTTTCAATAGCATGGAAGAAGGTAGTCCCTTATTTATGATGGTAAGTTTTGTAACTCAAAAGGGTTCTAATATGGCTAGTGAAGTTATTTTGTCTTAGAAGATCCAAAACATTCATCTTTTTCTCATATAGACAGGATCTTGACCTAAACAATTGGTTATGAATTTATTCTTTGTATGGTGTGGCATTTAGAGTCATTCCACAAGAAATTGGGAGGAAGTTTTAGAGGTTGAGAAAAGGAAATAGATATATCTTCAAACATATAACAGGAGCACAATGTCTCTTGTAAGTTGAGGGTATTTTCTTGGATTATGGATTTACCTTATGAGCTAGAGTCACTAATTCTATCTTCATAGATGCACTTTGAATCATGAGACTACTTCGATGATCCAATGTATTATTTTGGAACCATACTAATGTTATATACATTGTTGGAATCTAGTTTGCCTCCCCTGGAATAGTATCATGTACATGAATTTACTATTGAAATATATCTATTAGAGGATAGTCATGTGAAGCCTTCTGAATATTACTTTGATTTTATTGAGCGAGAATGCATTGAGGAGAATTCTAGGATTGAGACATCCATATAGTTTTTGGTTGAAAATTTTACTCAAATAAAGGAAATGTTTAGATAGCATTTTTAAATATGAAAGGTGGTTCACTTTAAAGTATGAAGCAGCAGAAGAAATACATTAAATGTTGAATTAACATAGGAAAATCATCCCCCATACCTTGATTAAGTGAAAGGTGGAAAATATTGAGAGATGGATAGAATTCCGATTGAATTTTTTAAGCTAATGTATTCGACAAGGGTGAGACATGTACATAGATCAAAGACTTTATAGAACCAAAATAATGAAATAGTCGTAATATTAGAGATTGATTAAAATGATTTCTAATAAATGCAATCAGAGGCTCCAATGGTGGAAGGGGACTAATTGCACTTCTTTCTATGTATTAAAAACCTTTCCAAATGTGTTCGCCACAAAAATTCAAAAATTGCATCTCAAAGCATTTGATTTAAGAGGATAGGGTTCTTATGGGGTGATTTTTCATGAATATTTTTTCTTATGACATGGGAGAGAATTGAATTCACTAAGGGAATGGGCTACATATATTTTTTCCTATGATTGATTTAATAAAATAAGAATGTAACATAATTGACTAGTTTTAGATCCTAAGTTAGGGCTATGGTTAAGACATTGTTCTCTAATCCCTCTACCATTATGGCAGTAAATGGTGTACTCCCAAAATAAATGTTTACTGCAAGTTCATTAGGTTCGTGTGCTCTTTTTTTCCCTTATATTATGTTTTCCCTCTTAATGTAGTTGGTTCCCCATGATATTCCCATGAAACAAGAGCACGTGGAAGGGATTAGCAATCCAAGAGGGAAAGTGTTAAATAACCTCTTTGTTAATGGCTATGTACTCTTAGTTCAATGATACCTTAAATTCAATAGGTCTTCCTTGAATTACATATTGGATAGACTTTAGGAAACTAGAAAGGAAATTATTAGTGACCATAGAATGAAGAAAAAATGAAGAAAAAATGTTGGTCCATCAAGAAAATTTTCAAACCAAGGACAAAAATTTCTAAAGCCTAGAAATTTACAGTTAACGAAATTTAACCTTCAACCAAAGTGGTGGGGACACAAGGATGAAAATTAAAATGTTGATTTAAAACTTTATCAACACCTTACTAACACAAATTTTATTTTTAAATAAAAATGTTTTAAATCTGCCCCTTCCACAATACTCTTAATACCATATGATCATGGGCCTAAAACCATGGGTTAAGCTTCCACATTTAAATGCATTTGACTTTAGGGTTTGAGTGTCATTTCGATTTTCATCGCAAGGGTTTGAGAGTGAATGCTTAGTAGGGGTTTCAAACCTGTGGTCACCTTCAACTCTGCTAAATGATTGACTATGTGTATTAGGGTTTCAACCCTGTGGCTTCCTGAAACTCTGCTAAATGTGTGACTGTGTGTGTCAACTTGTTTCCTCCTTTCTGGAGCGTTCGTCCTCGCGAAGAATATGTGGTCTACTCGGCAACACTGGAACTTCATTTTTTTCGTTATTCTTCTATCTATGTCTGCTGCTTTCAGAAATTCATCCGTGGCTTTAAAACCTGTCTTCTGTGCATTCAAGAGGTGTTAATTTCACTCCTGGGTAGCTTGGCTTCTATTTCACAAGGTAAATTCATGTTCTGGTTCTCATTATTGGTTTTTCATTTTTGCCTTACTAACCTTCAGGTAACTTGCTAGCAGGTGACGACCTCTTCGACTTCGCGGAAATGGATTTTCGTTTGTGGTTGTGTTGACCCTTCGTCCTTAGCTTGTTGGGGTTTGCTACTTCAGGTAAGCCATATGGCTATGCTCATCTCTGTCCCATATTCAATTTCCTCTGTCTCAAATAAATATTTCCACTCTAAATTTCTGGGTATTTTTTTGTGGAATGCAGGTGTCAAACCTGGTGAGGCCTCCTACTGTCATCGTGGTCCAAGTCTTCCCTGTACAACAGGGTAGGACCTTTCACTTGTATGCTTGTGATTTTCCAATATTAGGATTAACAAACCCCAAGATGGTTTCGAGTCTTCTAGTTTTCAAATAGCTTTGTCCTTCAAAAAAAAAAATTGTGGCTTGCTTCGTAACAAGGTAGTCGGTGTCCTTGTCGTGATTTAGTGTGCTTCCAGTTTTGGAAGCAAGGTATATACCCTAGCTAATGTATATTTTATAAAACCCTTATTGGGTTTAGTATTCAGTACTTTTTTAAATTAACTTATATTTTTCCAATGTTACTGCCTAATTTCGACTTATATTTTTAGACTTTTAAGAATGAAAGATGAATAGGAAAATTGTTATCAAATTCTTTTAAAATGTACCTATGATTTTGTTTCCAATGTATTGTTCTTGTTTGATTCAATTCGGCTTCATCCTGTTCAAAATTCTGGGTTCTGTAACTTTGTTTACTTATCACTAAAAAAATCTCGGCACATTTTAATATTCAGATTAGCCTCAAAATGCAGAAAAGACACTTTTATTTGAAAGAGAAATTTGAACAATGTTTTTTGTTCACACACACACACAAATTAACTCTTCTAACTCTTATTCTCCCTACGAATGGCAACCCCTCATTTGGTGGGTTTTGGGTTGGTTTATACCTTTCTCGAATCCCCCATGTAGTTGAGAAACTGCCATTCAGTTTCAGAACTGTTTATCAAAACTAATCTTAACACTTTAACTAATTTAACCTAATTACTCCTTAATTGAAAATTACAATGGATGTGTAAGTCTAATTTTAATTTTTTAAAACAAAAAGACTAAATAAAAATTTATTTCTGGCCAGCAGAAATAACCAGTTCCAGCTATAGTTTTTCAGTTGGATGCTCCTGCATCAGGCTCATGGGGTAAATTAAACTCATGGCTCATGTCCATGAGCTCTTCAATAGAGTACCCGGTGATTTGAATTTGTGCAGCGTCCAACCAGGAACAGTCCTCAATAGGGCGGTTTTTCCACTTTACCAGATACTAAAAATATTCTTTTCTTCGTGTCTTCCTGGCTACCTGCACGTCCAAAATATGTTCAATTTCCAAAGGTTGTGCCAAAGGCATCTGCTTAATCCATGGTTCCTTTTCGTCTCGGGTATCCCGTGTTCATCTTTTCGAACTATCTTCCACATCAAAAACAACATATGGGTACAGATCCGCCACATTAAAAATGGGTGAGATTCCTACACCTGGAGGCAACTGTAACTCGTATGCGATTGCAAAAAACTTCTAGATGATTCTGCAAGGCCCGATATTTTTCATCTTCAATTTGTTGTACTACCCTTTAGGAAACCTCTCCTTGCATAAGTGTGCCAATACCAGGTCTCCTACCTCGAACTGTACCTCCCATCTTTTCAAATATGCTTTTTATTTATATTTTGATTGTTGTCTTGTAACTTATGTTTGACCTGCTCAAGCAGATTGTTGATTTCATTTGTGAAATCTTCCCCATCAGCACTCCTGCGCTCCAACTGACCCAAATCTCGCAACTCAAATATTCTGCATGGGTGCATTCCATATAGGATTTGCAAAGGGCTTCTGCCCATGCTTCTGTTGGGCAAGTCAATGTAGGCAAATTCCGCCTGTGCAAGCACACGATCCCATTGCCTGGAATTTTCACCAACCAAACTCCTTAGCAGATTTCACAGACTCCTGTTTACAACCTCATTTTTCCCATTTGACTGTGGGTGAAAAGCCGAACTGAAGTTTAGTTTTGTGTCAAACTTCTTCCATAATGTTTGCCAGAAATGGCCTGTGAACTTCACATCCCTGTCTAAGATGATCGATTTCGGCAAGCCATGTAATCTGACTATCTCTGAAAAGAACAAGTGTGCTACATGCATGGCATCACTTGTCTTCCTATATGAAATGAAATGCACCATCTTGGTGAAACGATCCACCACCACCACGATGGAATCGTAACCCCGTTGTGTCCTTAGTAGACCTAAGACAAAGTCCAAACTGACCTAAGTCCTAAGGTCTATTTGGAATGGGTAAGGGTGTATACAACCCTGCATTCTGGTTGCGTCCCTTTGCATGCTGACAAATATTACACTTGGTGACAAACCTCTGAAGATATCTTCTCATTCTCGACCAAAAATAGAAGTGGCTCAACTGATCCAAAGTCTTATCTATGCCAAAGTGTCCGGCCAAACCTCCACTGTGCTTTTCCTGAATCAAGTTCTCCCGCATGGAACACTCTAGAACACACAACTGTCCTCCCTTGAACAACAACCCCTCCTGCATGTTATAGTCCAACCATGGGCTATTGTCTCTCAACATTGGATTTTCGTAAGCTTCATAAGCTTCCTTAAATTCTGCATCCATATCATACAAGTCCTTAAGATGCTCAAATCCCAACACTTGTATTGTGCTCTCTTGCAATATTAAACTTCTCCTGCTTAATGCATCTGCCACCTTGTTGGCTTGACTGCTAATGTGCTTTAAAAAAAATGTAAAACACTATAATTACTCCACCCATTTCACATGCTTATGATTTAGCTTGTGTTGCTGCATAATATACTGTAGCGTGGAATTGTATGAAAAAAAGACAAATTCATGAGCCAACAAATAATGTCTCCAATGCTTCAACACTTGGATGACTGCATAAAACTCCATGTCATAAGATGTATACTTTTGTCTGCTCTCATTTAACTTCTCGCTAAAGTATGCTACTGGCTTATCTTCTCGGCTAAGAACTGCACCAATGGCTATCCCACTGGCATCACAACGAACATGGAAAATTTTGTTGAAGTCTGGTAGTTTTAGGACTGGTTTTTTAGTGATCTTCTTCTTCAAAATATGAAAACTCCTTTCAGCCGATTTTGTCCAATTAAAAGGCTAATTCGCCTTCTTAATGATATCTACCATAGGTGCACAAATACCACTGAAATTCTTAATCAGCTTCTAATAAAAACTTGCCAGTCCATGAAAGCTTCTTACCTCAAATAGACTTTTGGGAGATGGCCAGCTTACTATGGCTGCAATCTTTTTTGGGTCCATCTTCAATTCATTTTCAGAAATTACAAATCCTAAATAAATCAATTCTTTCTTGAAAAAAGAACATTTTTTAATATTTATCAGCAATTTATTTTGCTGCAATTTCTCCAGCACATACTTGACATGCCGAAAATTTTCCTCCTTGGTTTTGCTGAAAATGAGTATATCATCCAAATATATGATTACAAATTTTCCAATGAATTCTTTTAACATCTCATTCATCAAATGCATGAACATGGTGGGAGCATTGCTCAATCCAAATGGCATGACCAGTTATTCATATAAGCCTTCATTAGCCTTGAAAGTCGTCTTCCACTCGTCACCTTCTCTAATATTGATCTGGTGATAGCCGCTTTTCAGATCTATTTTTGAAAAGTACGCTGCTCCACTCAGACAATCCATCATATCGTCCATCTGAGGTAAAGGAAACTTGTACCTTATGGTAATATTATTTATCGTAATGGAATCAGTGCACATCCACCATTCACCTCCTTTCTTGGGAGCTAAAATAGTCGGAATAGCACAAGGGCTCAAACTCTCCTGAATCAGCCCTTTGTCCAACAAATCTTGTACTTGTTTTCTGATCTCCTCATTATCCTTTGGACTCATCTAGTAAGCAACCTTGTTTGGAAAATTGGCTCCCAGAATGAAATCAATATGTTGACTAATGCTCCGCTTTGGTGGCAATTTATCTGGTAGGTCATCTACCACAATGTCATTGAATTCATGTAACATGTCTTGTATCTCCACAGGTAAATCGGTAATTTCGGTATGCAACAATACTAGCCTTAGTCTCCGTACAATTGCATAGTTTACTTCATTTTCCCCAATCTGTCACAGAAACTCCTTTTCACCTATCAGTAGTGTTTTAGTCCCGCTAGTTTCTACAACATTTTCCTCCTTCATGGGAACAAGCATATGCTTTATCCCATCCTTCACAAACTTGTAACAATTATTTTCTCTGTCATGGATGACCTTTTTGTCATATTGCCATGGTCTACCCAGTAGAATACGGCACACATCCATAGGCATAACATCGTAAGTCACCATGTCCTTGTATTTTCCAATATGAAACTCCACCTCACACTGCTCATCAACTAGCAGTTGGTGCCCTTTTTACAGCCAAGACACCTTGTATGGATTCGGGCGCTTCAGCTTCTTTAAGCCCAATTTTTCCACCATCTCAGTGGCCACCAAGTTATCAGTGCTCCCGCTATCTATACTTAGTTTGCAGCATTTTCCATGCGACTTGCACACTGTCTGGAACAATGCTTTCCGATGCGTCATGTCAGTCACTTCCTTAGTTGGTTTCAGCAAAACCTTGTTCAACACCAAGGCCTCACCTATTTCAGGCACATTCTCCACCTCCTGTGGTGGTGCCTCTGCTACGTCGGGTTGAGCAACATATGCTCCTCGTTGTCCACCCTTCTCACCTTCAAGACATTCAAAAGACCTATGCCCCCATTTGTGACACTTGTAACACTGGTAGGCATTTCCTCCGCCTCTTCCATTACCTCTTCCACGTTGATATGGCCTTCCACCTTTGGTGCTACCTTCTCTCTCAGTCTGTCCGGAAGTCTTTGAACTGCTGCCTTCTTCACTACTACTGGCAGTTTTACCTCTGCTAGAGGAGTGTCCCCTTCCTCTACTGGAACCACGTCCTCTCTTTGTGTTCTGCTTCCTGGTAATCTTTTCTTTCGCCTTCAAAGCACATTGATATGCCTTCTCTATAGTTTTATTGGAAAGAATGTTGATCTTGTGTAGGATTTCCATCCATAGACCATTCAAAAATCTTGTTGTCTTCTCAGGGGTATCTTCAACATACCCAACCCTCAAGTTCACTTTATAGAACTCTTATGTGTACTCATTTACAGTCATCATTCTCTGTCTCAGATTCTGCACCTATCTGTAAAGGGCATTTTGGTAGTCTTTAGGTAGAAATTTTCTTTTCATCTTCGCAATCATCATGTCCCATCTCTTGATCAAGGGCTTGTTCAATCTCCTCCTTTCTACCTACACACTGTCCCACCATAGTGCTACGTGTCCTTTCACCTTGATAACAACAAACATGATTTTCCTATCCTCGCTAACTTCCTCGTACTTGAAGTATCTGTCTAACTCACTTATCCATTCAAACAATGCTTTTGTGGATAGGCTACCATCATAATTAGAAAGGTCTAAACTTGGTTTGCTGCTAGCCATCAAAAATGATTTCAACAATTTGATCTCTAGTGTCTCGTCTTCTGACCCATCTGTCAACGCCATTGTTTAACCCTCACTATCATCTGCACCTTCAGGATCCCTACGCCTTCTTACTTCCAGTGCTGCCAAACATGCTGACAAAATTCTAATTTATTTTCGCAGTCCTTCATCTACTGCTCCCCTTGCAACTCTTCCCCAACCTCTTCTTCCTACTTCCATTTTCACTTAGGAAGAAAACTGCTCTGATACCACAATTGGTGGGGACAGGAGGATGACAATTAAAATGTTGATTTAAAACATTATCAACACCTTACTAACACAAATTTTATTTTTAAATAAAAATGTTTTAAATCTGCCCCTTCCACAATACTCTTAATACCATATGATCATGGGCCTAAAACTATGGGTTAAGCTTCCATGTTTAAATGCATTTGACTTTAGGGTTTGAGTGTCATTTCAATTTTTGTCGCAAGGGTTTGAGAGAAAATGCTGAATAGGGGTTTCGACCATGTGGCCACCTGCAACTCTGCTAAATGTTTGACTATGTGTGTCGACCTGTTTCCTCCTTTGTGGAGCGTCCATCCTCGCGAAGAATATGTGGTATGCTCGGTAACACTGGAACTTTTTATTTTTTCGTTATTCTTCTATCTCTGTCCGCTGCTTTCAGAAATTCTTCTGTGGCTTTGAAACCTATCTTTTGTGCATTCAACAGGTGCTAATTTCAATCCTGGGTGGCTTGACTTATATTTCACAAAGTAACTTCGCATTCCGGTTCTCATTATTGGTTTTTCATTTTCGCCTTACTAACCTTCAGGTACCTTGCTAGCATGTGACGGCCTCTTCGACTTCACAGAAATGGATTTCCGTTTGTGGTTGCATTGGCCCTTCGTCCTTAGCTTGTTGGAGTTTGCTGCTTCAGGTAAGCCATCTAGCTATGCTCATCTATGTCCCTTATTCGATTTCCTCTGTCTTAAATAAATATTTCTACTCTAAATTTCTGGGTATTTTTCTGTGGAATGCAGGTGTCAAACTTAGTGCGGCCTCCTACTATCGTCATGGTCCAAGTCTTCCCCGTGCAACAGGTAGGGCCCTTCCCTTGTATGCTTGTGATTTTCCAATATTAGGATTAACAAACCCCAAGAGGGTTTCGAGGCTTCTAGCTGTTGAATAGCTTTGTCCTTCAATTTTTTTTTCGTGGCTTACTTCGTAATAGGGTAGCCGGTGTCCTTGTCGTGATTTAATGTGCTTCCATTTTTTGGAGCAGGGTATAAACCCTAGCTAATGTATATTTTATAAAACCCTTACTCAGTTCAATATTCAGTATTGTTTTAAATTAACTTATATTGTTCTAATGTTATTACCTAATTTCGACTTATATTTGCAGACTTTTAAGAATGAAAGATGTACAGAAAAACTGTTATCAAATGCTTTTAAAATGTACCTGTGATTCTGTTTCCAATGTATTGTTCTTGTTTGATTCAATTCAACTTCATCCTGTTCAAAATTCTGGGTTCTATAACTTTGTTTACTTGTCACTAAAAAAATTCTCAGCACATTTTAATATTCAAATTAGCCTTAAAATGCAGAAAAGTCACTTTTATTTGAAAGAGAAATTTGAACAATGTCTTTTGTTCACACACACAGAGATTAACTCTTCTAACTCTTCTTCTCCCTACTGATGGCAGCCCCTCATTTACTGGTTTTTGGGTTGGTTTATACCTTTCCCGAATCCCCCATGTAGTTGAGAAAGTGCCATTCAGTTTCAAAACTGTTTATCAAAACTAATCTTAACACTTTAACTAATTTAACCTAATTACTCCTTAACTAAAAATTACAATGACTATGTAAGTCTAATTTTAACTTTTTAAAACAAAAAAACCAATTAAAAATTTATTTTTGCCAAACAAAAAATAACCAATTCCAGCTGTAATTTTTCAGTTAAATACTCCTGCATCACAAAGAGAAAAAAAAATTCAACAACTACAAAACAAGAAACTTCAAAGCAAATTTTTAAAACCTGGAAATTTACAGTCAACAATATCGTTTCTTCAACCAAAGAAAAAAGAAATTCAACGGCACTAACTCAAGAAACTTCAATTTCATACAACTAAATTCTTCAAACCTGGAAACTAAATCCTAGAAATTAGAAAATAGCGAAATTGGATAAAGGATCAACTCAAGATCCATAGCAGTAAATATTTCAAAAATAAGCCAATATTTTGACCAAACCAAAGAGGAAAATTGACTAAACCCAAATACAAAAATACTAATCTCGTTTGCTGCAACGTCTACCATTTCTCCAAAAGCTTTAGAGATATTTAACAACCTCAAGCGTCTGAAATTTAGTAAATTTTTACTCAAATAGTAAAGCTCGAGTGTGTATTATGGTAAAAATCCAAACAAAAAACCTCTCCGTCTTTATATTTCTTGTTAAACTTTACCGTACATTTGTCTCAGGAAAAAATCATGGATTGGGCGCATGATTTTACTTTTTTTTAATCTCATCTTTCGTTTCTAGAAGGAGAAAATGGCCTGAAACATGCTTGATTCGACAACAGCAAAATTATTTTTAAAATAAATAATTAAAAGAACTATAAAGGTTTGGGTTGGATGGACATTATTTAATAAAAAATAAATAAATAAAAGTTGGGAAGACATGAATATCAAGGTTTTGCATGAAAGTGGGTGCATGTATTTACAAGTTAATAATTGGAATTGTCTATCGAGGTAACAAAATAGCTTGGACGGTAATTTTTTTGCGGGAATTTGGTAAAAAAAATCAGGTAGTTGAAGTGTTTCAATGGCATTTTTTATGGTGGAATTGGATTCAGCGCCATCAACAACTGTTCGGCACCCAAAATACTGAAGTTTAACGACTGTAACCCAGATTTTCAAAAATCTTTGCCTTCAAAATCTTACCGGAATTTCTAGGTTATTATGTGGGTTTTTTTAGACTACCGCTTATTTTGTAATGAATGGAGTTGTGTTTAGTGCGACTTTTGAAGGTTTTTCCCGTGGATTTTTCTGGTCTAAAAAATTTATTGAAAACAGAAATTTGATGGGTAACTTGCACAATCGAAGTGTCCTAGAGTTTTTTTTAGGGTGCTAAATCTATATTTACAATAAAAAAAAACTAATTTTAATTAAAGAAATCAAAATTTTACCTCAATTTTTCCAGGAGATTCCGACACCCAAAACTCCAAAAAGTCACACTAGTAATAATATCTATATCTATGCATTTTGTACTTTCTATTAATGTACTTAATGGCCAGCCACCCCCATAATCATATGACACAATGTGCAACAAGACAAACATATCAAGAACACCCTTTGCGAGTTCTGAAGTAATAATTTTTTTTTAAATATGAATACTTTATATATCATTCTTAAAAAACTAAAGATGATTATATAAGCAACATTGGCCTAGAGAATGTATAAACGCCTCTTTTTTTAATAAAACCAATTAAATAGTAAGTGGGTGGTTACCTCTTTTTCGGAAATCTGCCCTTATTCACTAATTTTGAGCCTAAAAAATAAAAACATCCCCTACTTCCTTGTTCTCCATGACTAATATCTCCCTCCTCACTTTCAAAAAAAATAACATAAATATCATACCACTCATGTTAGGATAATGGAGAATTACAATATGCATTGAGTTTTGGAAAATTCATTGAGTCATTCCAATGGCGTTATTTATATTTTTAAATCAAATGTTTAATCAAATAAAAATTATATTTTTTAAATATATATATATATTTAAAAATAATTTATTTTTATTATTATAATTTTGACAATTATATTATAGTAAGTTAATATCCACATACATTAATAACCTACAAAATATATATTTATGATATTTCATTACTTAAAAATTAATTAATAATTAATTTTAATTTAATATAATAAATAATAATTATTTTTTATTATTAATTAGTAATTAAATATTTTATAATAAATAATTATTTACAAATAAATAATTTAAATTTAAATTTTATATAAATTAGAATCACGATATTTAAATATAAAAATATGTTATTCTTAATCTAATATTTCTTTAAATTTCATGAAAAATTTTATTAAATAAAAATTATTATTTTTTATCACACCTAATTTTTTATTACATAATTATAAAAAAAAATTTAATAAAATATCTAAAAAATATTAAATAATATTATTATATAAATTTATTTTATTACATATAATAAATTTATTACATCATTTTTTTATTATTTATCAATTATATTTAATAGTCATACTTTTAATTATATTTAAATTATATAGCAAAAACTAGCTATTATGTAACACTGGTTTAAAATAATGAAAAAATACACAAATTCACACTATAATTTAAATAATAAGAACTTTTTGTTTCACAAAATATACTTAAAAAAATAGAGTGCTCATTTCTGTGAATTGTACCGCTAACGTTATTTGAAATTGATGCAAATAATTGATCTGCGTGCAAATGGTTAGAACAGAAGGCAAGAGATCACCAGCAAAAACCAATTATAAATGAAAGACGAATATTTGAATGTGCAAGAAGGCAAATAACCTTTACATGTCAAATAATAAAAATATAGTGGAAGAAATCTATGCTATATAATATGATATAATTAAATGAAGTTAAATTAATTAAAATTGAGAAATTTTGTAAGGCAAATAATTTTTACATGTCAAATAATTAGCAATTTTACCACATGTTGTAAAGGAAACGCCATAAAGTTGTGGTATAGGGAATATTAGCATATAAGAAAGAAGAGGTAGTAGGAACTTTCTAGGCTCCAACTGATCCTCAAGAATAAGGGGTGGAGAATTATATTTCCTCGACCTCAAATCAAAATATCCATATTGGATAATTGATGTGGAACAACTTCTTTGTTATTAATTGCATGTAAGATGTGTTTTTTCATAATGGATGAGACATTTTGACCAAAGTACTCAAGACCTTTATATGACGAAATATGCATGTTTATTTTTTTTTCTAGATGAAGGATGCACTTGGTTTTTATGACTTCACCCTTCCACGAAATTATTTGCTTCTATCACGTTCCAAATGTTGAATTCTTCTAATACTACTCCTAAAATTATTTAATGGAATAAAAACTTATCACTATGACATGTTGTACCTCATAAGAGACTACTAAGAATCTTAAGTATGGTAAATCCACCTTCACCTGTCATTTCAACATAGAGAATAGAGTTATCTTAATCGTCAATTTTATGGATAAGAGACATTTGGGCCCTTTTTAACCCTTTTGGATGATTAATTAATCTCAATTATAGTTTATATTAATAAATTATCTACAATCATATTTCCATTATTCCTCTTTGAATGACCAATATTCCACTTCTTTGGAACTTTTCACCTCAGTAAGAATAAAAAACATCATGGAGACCCAAAAGTAAGAAGAAAAAATCAGCTCATAATCTGGGAATCTAGACTTCTTTAAGGATCATAATTCAAGACTTTGGTGCCTTTTAAAGATCATTTATTTTCCAATCAAATAAAAAGAAACAATCAAATTTTGTGGTGGCAAGAATGGGAACAAATTTTAAATGTAATAACTCCCTTCCCTAGTACATTTTTGTTTTGAAATGAAATATAGGGAAGTGTCTTTTGTCTAATATTTTCTGATTCATTGAATTTAAGGGAAGAGGTAAGGAGACTACTAGACAAAAAGGAGCAGAGTGACTTAATGTCAAATGAAAATAACATTGAGGAATGTCTTCTGATTTTCTCATGTGGGCCTTCTTCAATTGATGAGGTAGTGGGAAATTTCTCCTCCAGAATAATTTGTGGAGAATTATGTTGATTTAACTACTACTCATGTAACTTTGACTCCTCCTTACAATTGGAATGTTTCTCTTCTCATAACTCTACCTCGGGTTATAATTCTAGCTTTCTCTTGTTTATGAATAAATTGTCTCTTTATCACTATTGTCTGTCCTTTTTTGTTTATGAATGAATTCTCTCTATAATTTGAAAATTTTTAAAAAATCACATATTTTAAAAATTCATTGTTAATTTTTTTTTATATATATTAAGAAATAATACTCATGAATTATAAAACAGTTGTAACATAAATAATATATAACAAAAAAAACCATGTATTTTTGGAATAATAAAATAGTTGTAACAAAAATAATACAAAACAAGAAAAACTATGTATATTTGGATGTATGAAAATTTAGATACATTTTATTAAGTAAAATTTAAAAAGAATAATGGTTATAAACATTTAAAAATAATTTTATTAAATAATTAGTTTAGATCCAGAGTTAAGATTGATGTAGGCCATCTTAGTTCCCCCTATAAAGAAACTACATTCACATGAATACCATGGGTCAATACCATGGGCAGTATTTATAGTTTATCATTATTTTATTTTATTATTTTTATTTTTTTATTGTATTTTGACCTAGTTAAAATGTTCATTACATTATATCAATATTTTTATTTAATTTACTTTTATTTTTAATTTTGGGTAATTTGACATAGTCAAAATGTTAAATCTAATTTTATTAAGTTATTAATTTAAATTTTATTAAAAAATTTGAGGTTAAAATCTAGCAAATTTTTAATAATAACATTTTAACTTAAAAATCACCAAAACCTAAATTCAATATTTCCCTCTATAAAGAAACTAAATTCCACATGAATACCATGGGTCAATACCATGGGTTGTATTTATAATTTATCATTATTTTATTTTATTATTTATTAATAAAAATATAGTGGAAGAAATCTATGCTATATAATAGGATATAATTAAATGAAGTCAAATTAATTAAAATTGAGAAATTTTGTTCAGAATTTTTTTTTATAAAAGAAAATAATTAATCAAATATGATAAAGTATTTATAAAAAAATTATTATTTTTAATATATTAAAAATGTATTATTTTTAATAAATTTTATTTTAAAATTTGAACTGATGTTGATTGTAATTAAAAATTAAAACATTTTATTTTATATTTATTGATATGGTTATATAAATTAAATGAGTTAGAGATGTTAAAATAATTATTTTAATATGATATATTTTATATTTTAAAAAAATAAAATTATTATTATTAATTATAAAAAGAATTAATAAATAAATTAAATATTTTTATATTTAACAAATATATATGTAACTAGATTCTTTATTATGGAGATTCAAAATTTTTGGAGATTTTTAATTTGTAAATAGGTTTTGTATGGTTCAATACCATGATCTACTAATACCAAGTGTTAATACTATAATTCATCTTCATATAATACATTTTTTTATAACATTTTTTTCCATTAATCAATTTAACTAAAAAGGTGAAAGAAGCATAAGTATTTTTCACATAATTCTAAGCCTAAGCTTTTCATTTGTGACTATTATTAAGAATATTTTAACCTAATTAAGTCTATAAGCATGTCCTTCGGATGCGGATGGCATTTAAGAGAGATGGGACGTCGTCCCTTGGCGACTCCCGATGGAGCTCGTGTGGGGTGGCCATATGGCCACCTGCAATTTCATTAACGCAACATTTAATCCCGCCAACCTACATGCCATTATCATTTTCACCCTACCTTTATACCATCTCGCTCTGCCCGCCTGGTATCCTATGGCGTTTGCGCATTGTCATTCGACTTGCTCTTGCGCTGCTTGCAGCTCTCCTCCCCCACTATGCATTGCTTGCCCTCCTGCCTGTGCTAAACCGAGCGCCCACACTCAAACTGGGCATTGTTGCATGCTTCTCTGCTGCCTCGAGACGCTGTCGGGTCACCATTTTTCCCAGAGAATTTTTTGTTGCTCGAATTCTCAATTTTGTGCTCAGTCAGTCGGGTCTTTCTTGTCACCTCTGCATCCCGCTTGCCCTCCTTTCCTTCGTCCTTTTCAACCTGCCTCTGCAACCATGCCGCAGCTCCGTCATAGAATGAGGTGCTGAAGTGGTAGCAACAGGGGTCGTGTGTCCCTCTCCCAGCCTTCTACCAGCTCCGACTCCTCCTCTGAGGACATTTCCTACGGTCACTATCCGGACACACGCAGTCACAGAGGCAAAGCCCGTCAAGCAGGGCATGTGCACTTTTCCCAAGCTCCCCCGCCTCCTCACGTCAAGAATCCCTTGCATCCTGACCCTCTCCCCATTGTTTCCCCTGTCTCCCAAGCGTCGGCTCGTCTGCCCCTTCGTCAATCCTCTCAAAGAGCGGAATTCCACTTCGAATGCTCCCTTGACATGCCCGTCATTACTGCTTTTGTTACAGTCACCCTCAGAGAGGAAACGGTTAACCCAATCCCCTCCCCTGCCCCTTGCCCTCATCCCACTCCGGTTAAGGACGAAGCGATGAACTCTGAGGTGCCGATGGAGACTGTGCATGCTGACCAGAGTAAGGAACACATGCAGGTGGATGCTGTCAACAAGGCTAGCGCGTCCACTAAAGAAAATGATGGAAGACTCGGTGACGAGTTCTGGTACAGGATCGTGGAGAAACCTCCTTCTCCAGCTCATGACCAGTGAACTTCGCTACCCTCGACCCACATCGGTACTCCTGCTCAATCATCTTGGGAGATTTTTTGTTTTTCTATTATACTCTCTTGTGCTGAAAGAGCTGAATGCAATTTTCGTATGTTTATTTTTGTTAAACTGTATGGAAAATATGCCAGTTTCCCTTGCAAGGGCGGCAAGACTTATTGCTAAAGGACTGGTTTCCCACTCAGGGCAGTCCAGAGTTTTGTTTATCATGGCTATCAAGCCCAGCTTTCAAGCTTACACAGCTGAAGCTGAGGCAGTTTTGTACCATTATGTTACATAAATAGAATTACCATTATTCAAAAAAAAAAAAAAGAGAAAAAAGAAAAAAGAAAAGAAGAAAAGAAGAAGAAAGAAAGAAAGAAAAGAAAAAGAAAAAAGCGAAAAGAAAAAAGTCTATAAACATGTCTATTTTAGAATAGTAATCTTAGAATTTTAATTTAATTATCATAATTATTAGATGAGGGATTTAATTTTTTATAGAATATTTTAGAATTTTCTTAGTAGTAGTTGCAAATCAAATGTTGAGATATTAAAAGTGGTTATGCACTTTCTACTTTTTTAATAAATCAATTACTTAAATTAAAAATGCCATATGAATATGAGTGGTGGTTTTTTGGACATGTGTTATAATAAAGTATAAGATTGGCCCATGGTATTGTAGCAAAACCTATTTACAAAATAAGAATGTTCATAGTAAAGCGGGGGTGAATCTTCATGGTTAAAAATCTTATTACATGTTTTCTTAAATGTATATATGTTTAACTTATATGTTAATTTTTTATAAAATAATAATTAAAAAAAAAAATTATAATGTAAAATGTATTACAAAGTATTTTGATGCTTATTAACCATTTATTTTATATGACTACATTAATAATTATTGATGATTAAATTAAAATTGTGAAGACCATATGTTTATCAATATAACTAACACTATTTTAAAATATTTGTAAAGATTTAATCTCTATCACCCACATACCATTTTTCTAATATTAATAATAATTAAATTAAAATTATAAAAACTTTATTTTAAAATAAAAACATATTTATTAATAAGTAAACAAATTCTAATTTAACATAAATATTTCATACATTAAACCAAGATTCCAGACCTAAAAGTTTTAAGAAATGAATGGCAATTTTAATTCACTAAATAAAACACAAACCTGAAATACTTCAATATGAAGTATGTATTAAAAATAATTGAAACTTAACATTTATATTAGTATAAGTAATGATGTACTGGACTTAAATATGCTTGTTGTAATGGAGACATGTTAAATGTATGTTCATTTTCTTTTTTTATGAGACTGAAACAAAACTACGATAATCAAACGAACGACTCGGGTTCCTTTCATTACGTTGAGTGATTAGAAATGGTGTTCATTTTCGTTTAATTTATTTTTGCATTGTTTTTCAGAATGGGATTGTTAAAAAGTTAGTTCTAATAAATTATTTTTATTCTCGCAAACATTAAAATATTATTTCATTTTATTTAATATTACTAACAATTTTTTTTTATTTCAAATCAATGACATTTTTAATTAAAAATTATATAGTATTTCTTTTTATTATATATATTTAATAATTTGTATAAATCATATAGATATATATATTACAATTTAATATATATTTAATTTAATTTGATCTTTTATGTATAAAATTAAATAAAATAAATAAATATTTATAAAATTTAATAAAACATTTAAACATTTATGTGAGAGTAATCAAAATGGAATTTTAATAGAAAGAAGGCAAAATTTTATATAGTTATTTTTTTTATTTTATTTTCATTATTTGATTATATATATATAGTGAACTTGGGAGGCTTCTCTCCAAGTTTTTTGAGCATAGGAATAAAAGCTTAAATCAAACTGAATAATTCGTTTCTTTAGGTCCAATAGACCAAAAATTGGTCCATCATCATCATCACCATCATTTTATAAACAAATTAAATATATATACAATTTAAAGTATATATTTGTTTTAAAACTAATCTATATATTTCTAAAATAATGTATTAATTTGTTTGGTAGATTTGACTACTAAGTTTACAATTACTTCTCTAGTTACTACTACGTTTACAAAGGCATACATACTTTGTCTCTCTAGTTTTGAACTTATGATTTTTTAGGAAAAAACGCATGCTTTTAACCATTAAACTTACTTAAATAATATATATTGTTAAATCTTCACAAATTTTATAATCTTTTATAGCCATAAAATACATCTTTTTCAAACCAAAAAAAATATCCAGTAAATACATCTTTTTCAAACCAAAAGAGTTCAGTAAGACATCAAATTCCAGGTTGGCTTGTATATATACTCTACTGCTCTGCCATAATAAAGCAACAATTAAATGATTTACCAAAGCATGCACTCCATTAGTCTACTCAACGTGAAAATGTATCACCTTATAAAGCTGCTTAGTTAGACTAATGAGGCAAAGTGAGTATGGATTCATGCGATGCAGCGGAACCTGACGTTGCCAAACAATTCACACAACTTCCTAATATGGCATCTATACAAAAGCTGGTTGTGTAGGCTGAAGTTTGAACCCCAATCTCGGAATCGTTGCTTAGCATCCAAAAAACCTGTGAAATTGCTGGTGGCAGACCCAAAGAACCTTGGGTGCAAAGAACTGCAATATTTGTACTGCCCCTTTAGTTATTCGGAATCAACAATATCCAAAACTTTATCATGTTCGTATAGGTTACAAACCTGCACAATCATCAAACTCATTCTTTGAATTCTATGTTTGCTTCTCCGTTTCTGCACTAGATATCGTATTTAATACTTAATACGAGTAGTTTTTAGTGCGACTTTTTGAAGACTTTTACGGTGATTTTTTACGGTGTAATTTCGCACGAATTTATTGAAAAGAGAAATTTGATTGCTAACTTTGCACAATCTAAGTGCCCTAGAGATTTTTGAGGATGCTGAATCCATATATAGTGTCAAAAAACCAGTTTGAATAACAAAAACCAAGATTTTACTTTAAAAAATTTCACCAGATTCCAGCACCTGAAACTTCAAAAAATGACATAAATGAACTCATAACTAATAAACCCATTCTTAAAACATAGAAAAACCAATTCTAAGATATATTTAATAAACTCATTCTTAAAACATAGACAAGCCAATTCTAAAATGAGTTGCATACGGGCTGATAAACTTTCATCCATGCTCTTTCTCCCACTCACGATGTCGAAGAACCACGATCCCATAACTATAAACATCAGCTTTTTCCAATAATAGCGCATGGACTGCATACTCTGGCATAGCATAGCCTCCGTGTTATCACACATTCGTGGAAGAGCGATTAACTGTTGGACTCTACTCTTTATAAATGAGAGCTTCTTAGAACATTCCCTTTTGACTATCCCATCTGTTTGTCTCCAATAGAAATTGGAGACAGGAAAACACGGAGTAACAACCAAACACCAAAAATAGAAGTACCCAACAAATTTCCTACTACAAGTCCATGGAGCACCTGCTTCACCTAATTATCTATGTGTTATTAACTGATTAATTTGTTCTCTTACATCAAACTCTTTTCAGACACAATGAAGATACTAAATCTATCTGGAGGGTCAGAAGCCTGCAACTCATGCCTTTTACAATGTGCAGCAATTCCAAAGCCAACGTAATCACTTGTGCTTAATTCCAAGATTGCACTAATCAAGTTTGGGCCATTGGGTTCGGCCATGTCACACCTGCCTTCTAAGATTAATGGAGGTTAGTGCCATGTGTTTAAATAAAAAAAGGCTTTTTGATTGTTTAGATCAACCAAGCTCCCATTTTGGGCATGGTATGGCTTCCTAACAATATATTAAAAAGACAAGAGGTTTATGAGCTAATATGCTTGAAATTGATAATTATTATGAGCGTTAACGTTTTTTTTCCAAGGAGGGGCAATTTACATTGAAAAATTTTACAACAATTAACTAGTATTATTAGATATTTTTTTATTTTTTAAATAGTGAAAAAAATTATTATAAAGTTAGTTGATTAATTAATATTGAGGATAACTATCACTAGTTGTTATTTGTAAAGTCAAGTTGACTCATCACAATTATTGAAGGAAAACCTGGCACCTGTAATCACTAGTTGGGGTTAGTAAGGGGCCACCATTTCACTCCTATCACATGTCTCTGGGTCTTAGGCTATTAATGTGGGTCTTGGGCTATTACCAGCCTAGATCCATCTTAACTCCGGATCTATCAAGCGCCGAGAGGGATCAAATCTCTCGAGGTGAAAACCTCTTTTTTGAGTGCAAAACTTGAGGAAAGGTTTTCACCTCGAGAGATTTGATCCCTCTCGGCGCTTGATAGATCCGGAGTTAAGGTGGATCTAGGCTGGTTTCAGTCGTGTGAGACCAAGGAAAATCTATCGATAATATGAGGAACATATGCTTAATTTTATCAATAATATGTAAATACATATAATATTAACATAACCATTTTAAATATGTTAAATACGTCTGAGATTCATTGAGTCATTTTAATTTTAAATTTGATTAGTTACCTCAGTTTGTTGAGATGATAAATATTGTAAGATAACTTTAATGATGAAATAAAATTTTGAACGCAAAGTGACAATGTAATAATATTGAATGATAGAAACTGTGAATAATAAGAATGTAGTCAATTACGAAGTCTTCATTGTGATCTATTTCAAACTATTTTCTTCTACTATTCTTATTTTCACCCATGTTAGTTTTGTCATATTTTCATATTGATTATTTGAAAAGGACAGTTGGAATCATAAACCATTTAAATAGTTAGCTCGAGCTATTGTAGTAAACATCATACCTTGTCTCTCTTGCTCTCCAATATTAATAGGTTGAATTACTATAACGCAAAAATAAATGTACATTGTCAATAATTTTTTGTGCTTACACTGAAATCATTGCACACACACTATTAATCCAATGAATTTAAAATTAATGTACCATCATACATCAAATTAGAAATCAACATATAAACTGAAATCAATGCAACTAATGCAAGAAATCAAATAATAATAGAAAACAACATCTACACTAAAATCAATGCATGTAATGCAAGTAATGAAATATGATTAGAAATCAACATCTACACTCAAATAAATGAGTCTAGTGCAAGTAGGAAAATAGGATTTAAAGCCAACATCTACACTAAAATCAATGCATCTCGTGCATGCAAACAAATAGGATTAGAAATCACCATCTACACTCAAATAAATGCATTTAGTGCAAGGAATCAAATAGGATTATAAATCATCTACATTTAAATCAATGCATTCAGTGCAAACAATCAAATATAATTATAAATCAACATCTACATTGAAATTAATGCATCTAGTGCAAGCAATCAAATAAGATCAGAAATCACCATCTACACTAAAATTAAGGCATTTAGTGAAAGCAATCAAATAGAATTAGAAATCACCATCTACATTGAAATCAATCCATTCAGTGCAAGCAATCAAATAGAATTACAAATAATCTACATTGAAATCAATTAATCTAGTGAAAGAAATCAAATATAACCAAAAATCAAAATCTACATTAAAATTAATGCATCTAGTGAAATCAATCAAATAGGATTAGAAATTATCATCTACACTGAAATTAATGCATTTAGTGCAAGCAATCAAATAGGATTAGAAATCATCTAAATTAAAATCAATCCATCTAGTGTAAGTAATCAAATATCATTATAAATAACATCTACACCAAAATCAATTCATCTAGTGCAAGAAATCAAATAGGATTAGAAATCACCATCTACACTGAAATCAATGCATCTACTTCAAGAAACCTTCTTCCCTATCTCTCCCATATATATCTATATATCCATCCATATCTCCTTCTTTTTCTCTTTATCTCACCCCACCATACACACACTCTCCCTCACTCCATATCTATCAATTTCCTTGTCCCTCACTCCTTCTCTCCATCTATCTTTTTTTCTCTTCACCTTACATCTATATCTATATCTCACTCTATCTCTCTATATCAACTCCAAAACATAAACTCTCTTTCTCCAATCTATATATCTATCTATCACTCCCTCCTCCTCCTCCTCTCTTTCTCTCTCTCTCCCTCTCTCTCTCTCTCTCTTCTATCTCTCTTCCTTCCTGCTATGCTTTCTCCCTCTCTCTCCATATTATTTATCACTCCCTCTCTCTCTCTCTCTCTCCACCTTAAACCCTTTATGTCTTTATTCTTACCTCCCCCTCTCTCCCTCTCCATCTTCATATCTCTTTCCCTACCTCTCTTCACCGTCTCTCTTCCTTTCTCTCCCCCCCACCTCTCTCTCTCTATCTTCACCTTCCAACTTTGTTACCATATTCCTCTCTCTCCCCTTCTCTCCCCCCTTCTCTCCATATCTCCTTATTTGTATCTTTATCTCACCCCAAAACATACACACTCCCTCTTCATCTCTCCCTTGTCAGTCCCCCTCTCTCTCCACTACTCACTCTCTATGTATTTATTCTTCCCTCCCTCTCTCCTCATCCAGCTCCATCTCTCAATCCCTCCCTCTCTCCCCCTCCAAATCCATATTTCTATCCCTTCCTCTCTCCTCCTCTCTTTCAAGTCCCCTCTCCTTTCCTTCCTCTCTCTCCCTTTCTCTCGTACCTCCCTTTCTCTTCCCCCATATCTCTCTCTCTCCATCTCTCAATCCCTCCTTCTCTCTCCCTCCAAATCCATATTTCTATCCCTCCCTCTCTCCTCCCCTCTCTCCTCCTCTCTTTCAAGTCCCCTCTCTTTTCCTTCCTCTCTCTCCCTTTATCTCCTACCTCCCTTTATCTTCCCCCATCTCTACCTCTCTCTCTCTCTCTCTCTCTCTCTGACAATCCTCTCTTCCCCCATCACTCTCTTCCTCTCTCTCATCATTCCACTCTCGCCTCCTTCTATTTGACCCCACAGTTATCTTTCTTTCTCTCTCTGTCTGTCCTCCAATCCTCTCTCTTCCCCCATCACTTTATCTCACTCTCCAGCTATCTTACTATTTCTATCCCTTTATCCTTATCTCCCCCCTTGTCTCCATCACGCCTCCTTTCTCCTTCTCTCCCCCCTTTTCTCCATCACTCCTATGTATCTTTATCCCACCCATAAGCATACACACTCTCTCTCCATCTCTCCCGTGTCACTCCCTCTCTATGTATTTCTTCTTCCTTTCCTTGCTCCACCTCTAGCTCCATCTCTCTATCCCTCCTTCTCTCCTCCTCCTCTCATCCTTTCTCTCTCTCCCTTTCTCTCCTACCTCCCTCTCCCTTCCCCCTTCTTTCTCTCTCTCTCACTCTTTACCCTCCAATCCTCTCTCATTCTCCCTCCCTCTCTCCTTATCTCTCTCCCATCTCCATCTTTATGTCTCCCTCTCCCTCTCTTACCCTTCTCTAACTCTCTCACTCTTCTCACTCTCTCTCTCTTCATTCCTCTTCTCCCTTCTCTTTCAATTTATCTCCATATCTCCCTTGTCACTCCCCCTATTTCTCCACCTCTATCATATATCATGATATATTAATATATATTACAATACAATAAATTTAATATTTTATTAATCTAAACATATTAAATTTAATAATATTAATATTTTAATATTAATGTTAGGGTTAATAATGTTTTTTTTGGCATGGTATTAATAATAATTTGGTCCATGGTATTTGACCCTTATACTTTATATATAATTAGATCTTGATTTCTAATCGTATTTGATATATTTTTATTTATTTACCTTACCTCTTTATACCTCTTTTATATTTACTTATTTACCATACCTATTTTATAAATATATTATTTGGCCCATGGTATTTGCACATGGTATTATTAATAATTTGTCCCATGGTATTTGGCCCATAGTATTAATAGTAATTTGTCCCATAGGCTTCACCTAAATAAAACCTGTTTTTGAGTTTTTGTAAATATAAAGTGGTTTATTGAGTAAATATAAAAATCGGTTTTATTTATTTACCATACCTCTAGTTTATTTATATTTATATTTATTTACCATACCTGCTGAGTAATATAAAAAGAGGTTTTATTTATTTACCATACCTATGGTTTATTTATATTTTTACGTATTTACCATATATTATTTATTTATCTTATCTCTTTTTTGAGTGTTAGTAAACTCTTCATATTTTAAGTTTATATCGTTTAAATTTATTTTTAATAAATTTTTAATTGTTCATTTATATGTTTATGTAAGTTATTGTTCAAGGCGACATTTTTTTTTGGCTTCCGACATACTTACACATCGGGGTCATACTGGGTTGTAGAATGCGCCTCTCGGCGCAATAAAACTGAAGCATGGTAAATAAATAAAAATATAAATAAACAGGAGGTATGGTAAATAAATAAAACCTGTTTTTATACTAACTCAAGAGGAATGGTAAATAAATAAAACTTTTTTTTATACTAACTCTAGAGGTATGGTAAATAAATAAAAATATAAAGAAATTAGAGGTATGGTAAATAAATAAAACCCCTTTTTATATTTACTCCATAAATCTCTTTATATTTAGGAAAGCTCAAAAAAATGTTCCATGGGAAAAATTATTAATACCATGGGCCCAATACCATATTTATAAAAGAGGTATAAAGAGGTATGGTAAATAAATAAAAATGTATCAAATAGGATTATAAATCAACACCTATAAATAAACTAGAGGTATGGTAAATAAATTAAACCCATTTCCATATTTACTCTATAATCCGCTTTATATTTACCAACACTCAAAAAGGAGGTTTTATTTAGGTGAATCCTATGAGCCAAATTATTATTAATACCTTGCAAAAAAACATTATTAACCTAATATTAATATTAAAATATTAATATTATTATTATTATTAAATTTAATAACTTTGGATTAATAAAATATAAAATTTGTTATATTATAATATATATTAATATATCATGATATATATTAACTCTATATATATATATGGGAGGGAAGAACAAAGATATAGAGCGGCAGAGGAGGAGAGATATGGGGAGTGACAAGGGAGAGATGGAGATAAACCGAAGGAGAGGGGAGAGGAGGAGAGATATGGGGAGTGACAAGGGAGAGATGGAGATAAACCGAAGGAGAGGGGAGAGGAGAAATGAAGATAAAGAGAGGGAGAGGAGTGAGAGAGGTCGAGAAGGGTAAGAGAGGGAGAGGGAGACACAAATATGGAGGGGGGAGAGAGGGAGGGAGATAGTGAGAGGATTGGAGAGGGAGAGAGAGAGAGATAGAGATATGGGGGATGAGAGATGGAGGTAGGAGAGAAAGGGAGAGAGAGGAAGGACAAGATATAGGACTTGAGAGAGAGGACTATAGAGGGAGGGATAGAGAGATGGAGTTGGAGGAGGAGAGAGGGAGGGAAGAAGAAAGGCATAGAGAGTGAAAAGTGGAGAGAGAGAGGGAGTGTCAAGGGAGATATGGAGAGAGTGTGTGTATGTTTAGGGGTGAGATAAAGAGAAAAATAAGGATATATAGAGAGAGAGGGAGTGACAAGGGATATATGGAGGGAAAGTGTGTATGTTTGGGGGTGAGATAAAGATACAAAGAATGAGAGATGGAGAGAAGGAGGGAGAGAAGGGGAGAGGAGGAGATAGGGAGGGATATAATAATAGATTTGGAGGGTGAAGAGACTCGAGAGAGAGAGAGAGAGGGAGAGAGAGGGAGAGAAAAGGAGAGAGAGGATGTGAGAGAGTGGACAAAGGGAGGGAAAGAGAGATGGATTTCGAGGGGGAGGAGAGGTAGGTAAGAAGAAAGACATAGAGAGAGAAAGGTGGAGAGAGAGAGAGGGAGTGAAAAGGATGATGAAGAGAGAGGGAGAGAGGAAAATAGAATTAAGAGAGATAGAAGTGGGGGAGAGGGAGAGAACAGGAAGATAGAGATATAGATGGAAGGTGAAGAGAGGGAAAAAGAGCGAGATGGAGAGAGGGAGGGAGGGAGAAAGAGATTGATAGATATGGAGTGAGAGAGTGTGTGTGTTTTGGGGGTGAGATAGAGAGACAAAGAAGGAGAGATGGAGGGTGGTATAGATATAGATGGAGGGGGAGAGAGGGAAGAATATTTCTTGCATTAGATGCATTGATTTTAGTGTAGATGGTGATTTCTAATCCTATTTGATTGCCTGCAGTAGATGCATTGATTTTAGTGTAGACATTGGTTTCTCATGATATTTGATTGCTTGAACTAAATTCATTGATTTCAATGTAGATGAATTATAATCCCATTAGATTGCTTGCACTAAATGCATTGATTTTAGTGTAGATGGTGATTTCTAATCCTATTTGATTGCTTTCACTAGATGTATTGATTTCAATATAGATGTTTATTTATAATTATATTTGATTGCTTTCACTTTCTATTTGATTGCTTGCACTAAATGCATTGATTTTACTATAGGTGGCGATTTCTAATCCTATTTGATTGCTTGCACTAAATGCATTGATTTGAGTGTAGAGGGTGATTTCTAATACTATTTGATTGCATTCACTAAATGTATTGATTTTAGTGTAGATGTTGGTTTCTAATCATATTTGCTTACTTGCACTAGATGCATTGATTTGAGTGTAGATGTTGATTTCTTGCATTAGATGCATTGTTTTAGTAACAAAGTTGGAGGGTGAAGAGGCTCCAGAGAGAGAGAGAGAGAGAGAGAGAGGTGGGAGGGAAAGGGATAGAGAGCAAGGAAGAGAGAGGATGTGAGAGAGTGGAGATAGAGAGGGAAATAGAGATGGACTTGGAGGGGTAGAGAGAGGGATGTAAGAAGAAATACACAGAGAGAGAAAGGTGGAGAGAGAGAGAGAGAGAGGGAGTGATAAGGAATATGGAGAGAGAGGGAGAGAGGAAAACAAGAGGAAAGTGAGATAGAAGTATGGGAGAGGGATAGAACAGGAAGATAGAGATATATATGGAAGGTGAAGAGAGGGAATAAAAGAGAGATGGAGAGAGGGAGTGAGGGACAAAGATATTGATAGATATGGAGTGAGAGAGAGTGTGTGTTTGGGGGGGTGAGATAGAGAGATAAAGAGATTGATAGATATGGAGTGAGAGAGCATGTGTGTTTGGGGGGGTGAGATAGAGAGTCAAAGAAGGAGAGATGGAGGGGATATATATATAGATGGAGGGGGGAGAGATGGAATAATATTTCTTGCATTAGATGCATTGATTTCAGTGTAGATGGTGATTTATAATTCTATTTTCTTGCTTGCACTAGATGCATTGATTTTAGTGTAGATATTGATTTCTCATGATATTTGATTGCTTAAAATAGATGCATTGATTTCAATGTAGATGATTTATAATATTATTTGATTGCTTGCACTAAATGCATTGATTTTAGTGTAGATGGTGATTTCTAATCCTATTTGATTGCTTGCACTAGATGCATTGATTTCAATGTAGATTAATACTAAGAATAAATTCATTAACTCTAATTTCACAGTAAATAATATCTTTTAAATATAATAAAAATATAATAAAACGAATTTAATTTGATATAATATTAAAATAAACTAATATTATATTATAAATCTAATTATAAATCCATTATTAGATAATTTCTTTTTTATATATAATTCCCTTTAATTGGATATTATTATTATTCTTAATCACCTTTGACAAATAATATATATATATATATATATATATATATATATATATATATATTAAAATTGTATTTATATAACAATAAATAATAACTTCTTGAACCCTAATTTTCCCATTATTATTTATACTCCACTTTAACAAATATATTTTAATTAAGAAACTAAAATATAATAATAAAATATATTATAATTATTAACTAATTAAAATAAATTAAATATAATATAATAATATTTTTTTTTGATAAATTATTTCATTTATATATTTTCCCTCTCTGAGTCAAACTAGTTGTTATGAGTCAAACTAGTTGTTATACCTTAACAGCTAGTTGGATCATCTCTCCATCTTTTTAAACATGTCTCCTTGATCTGATTTCTCATCTTGTCATGAAGATGAACTACACTCGTTGGTTCGAAACTCATAGACAATACATGATCATATGTGATTATCACTTAAAGCAGTTTTTTACAATATATTTGATTGCTTGCACTAAATGCATTGATTTCAGTGTGGGTGGTGATTTATAATCCTATTTTATTGCTTGCACTAAATGCATTGACTTGAGTATAGATGTTAATTTCTAATCCTATTTGATTTCTTGCATTAGATGCATTGATTTTAGTATTAAAGTTGGTTTTCAATCTTATTTGATTGCTTGCACTAGATGCATTGTTTTCAGTGTAGATGGTGATTTGCAATTTTATTTAATTGCTTGAACTAAATGCATTGATTTCATTGTAGATGTTGGTTTGTAATCATGTTTTCTTACTTGCATTAGATGCATTGATTTGAGTATAGATGTTGATTTCTAATCATATTATGCATTGATTTCAATGTAGAAGTTGTTTTTTAATCTTATTTTATTGTTTGCATTAGATGCATTGATTTTAGTGTAGATGTTGATTTTTGATTTGATGTAATTGGATGTATGATGGTACATTTATTTTAAAGTGATTGGATTAACAATGTGCATTGATTTCAATGTAGACATAAAAAAATTATTGACAATGTACATTGATTTTTGTGTTTTAACAATTCAACCTATTAATATTGGAGAGCAAAATAGACAAGGTATGATGTTTACTACAACATCTCGAGCTAAAGGTTTAAATGGTTTATGATTTCAAGTGTCATTTTCATATAATCAATATGAAAATATGACAAAACTAACAAGGGTGACAATAAGAATAGTAGAAGAAAATCAATATGAAAAGATGACAAGGCTAACAAGGGTGACAATAAGAATAGTAGAAGAAAATAGTTTGATATTGATCACAATGAAGATTATTTGTTATTGACTACATTCTTATTATTCACATTTTCTATCATTCAACACTATTATTGTCACTTTTGCATTCAAAATTATTATTTCATCATTTTTTATCATTAAAGTTATCAACAATATTTATCATCTCACCAAACTGGGTAACTAAGAAAATTTAAAATTAAAATGACCAAGTTAATAATAGACATATTTAACATATTTAAAATGATTATATTAATATTAGATATATTTAGATATTATGGATAAAATTTATCAAATCTTCTATAGATTTTCCTTGGCCGCACATGACTGAAACCAACCTAGATCCATCTTAATTGTTGATCGATCCAAAGTTAAGATGGATCTAGGATGGTTGTGCCAAGAGGCGCTTTACAACCCAGTATAGGGCACATGTCTAGATGTAATGTAAGTAAACATTTGAAGTGTTCGCTCAATTATAATCAATATATTTGTAATAATTATCCCTCCCTATAAATAAAAAGGATGTATGGTAAATAAATAAAACAGGTATTTTTAGACCTACTCCATATTAAAAAAAATATGTATGTTATGGTAAATACATAATTTTTTTTTTATACTTACTCATTCAAAAAAGTTGTATATTAAATAAATAAAAATATAAATAAACAAGAGGTATGGTATATAAATGAAACCTCTTTTTATACTAATCCCAGAGGTGTGGTAAATAAACAAAAATATAAATAAACTAGAGGTATGGTTAATAAATAAAACCTCTTTTTATATTTACTCCATAAACCTGTTTATATTTAGGAAAATTAAAAGAGAGGTTTTATTTAGGTGAAACCTATGGGACAAATACCATGGGACAAATTATTATTAATACCATGGGCCAAATACCATATTTAGAAAAGAGGTATAAAGGGGTATGGTAAATAAACAAAAATATATCAAATAGGATTAGAGATCAACATCCATAAATAAACTAGAGGGATGGTAAAAAATCTGCTTTACTCTATAATCCGCTTTATATTTACCAACACTAAAAAAAATGTTTTATTTAGGTGAATCCTATGGGCCAAATACCATGGGCCAAATTATTATTAATACCTTGCAAAAAAAACATTATTAACCCTAATATTAATATTAATATTAAAATATTATTATTATTATTAAATTCAATATTCATATTAATATATTATAATATTAATATTATTAAATTTAATAACTTTGGATTAATAAAATATACAATTTGTTGTAATATAATATATATTAATATATCATGATATATATTAACTCTAGATATATATGGGAGGGAAGAACAAAGACATAGAGTGATAGAGGTGGATAGATATGGGGGGTCACAAGGGAGAGATGGAGATAAAACAGAGGAGAGGGGAGAGGAGGAATGAAGAGAGAGGGAAGGAGAGGAGTGAGAGAGGTAGAGAAGGGTAAGAGAGGAAGAGGGAGACAAAAATATTGAGGGGTGAGAGAGAGAAGGAGAGAGTGAGGGAGATAGTGAGAGGATTGGAGGGTAGAGAGAGAGAGAGAGAGAGAGGGAGGGAGAGAGAGGAAGGACGGGATAGAGGAATTGAGAGAGAGTAAAAGAGAGGGAGGGACAAAGAGATGTAGTTATAAGGGGAGAGAGGGAGTGAAGAAGAAAGACATAGAGAGTGAGAAGTGGAGAGAGAGAGGGAGTGTCAAGGGAGAGATGGAGAGAGATTGTGTATGTTTAGGGGTGAGATAAAGGGAAAAATAAGAAGAGAGAGAGAGAGAGAGGGAGTGAAAAGAGAGAAATGGATGGAAAGTGTGATTTGAAATGACTGTATTAGTTTTGTTGTGCTAAGTGTATTTTCAGTTTATAAACATGTGCATAATCAATTCATTAGTTTTCTTAAGGATTGAGGTGTTTGTCCATGAATTGTAGATGATTTTAGGTGAGTTAGAAGCATAAAAAAAGCTTAAATAACACTAAACAATAGTGTGAAATAGAGAAATAAGTCACCACATGAAATTTACATAGTAGGCATGATGAAGCAGTTCACCCCTCCTAGGCTACATCTGTTGGTCTAGGTCCCAATGGCATGTCCATGTTTCATTATGATCATAATTTTGAAAATACATATATTTACAATGATCTAATGGTTTTTTTCTCTACACCAATGGCTCCAGAATGCTCCAATTAGTTAAAAATGACTCTTCATTCACTCAGAAAGGGCGAAAATTGAGTCTCCTACTATTTTTCCTAGTTACACCTAGAAAAGCTCCACTAAAAGTGGAGAACTCCACTTAACTGGAGTTAAAATAGTAGATTTTGCCAATGTTTAGGCGCGCTCCAATGATCCCACCAAAATAACCATAGCATTTAATCTTAGCGGTTGGGGTGGCCATATGCCAACCCAAAAATCCGTGGTCATGATGGAGGTTAGCGAAACCGTCACATTAAACTCCGGTTGGATGTTTGAACTTCGAGTTTGATGGTGGGTTTGCTGTAGACCACGTGGAGAGTTGAATAACCGTTACAATGTGACAAGGGTTAAAAAATTTGCGGGTGAAATTAATTGCATGGTGGTTTGGCAGTTATCATTTTTAACATGTGCTATGTGACATCTGCTACGGGGACCGCTGGTGAGTTGGGACCGCCGGCAGTTCCCAACCCCCAACGTCATTTTCATTAAACCATAAAATAAAATTGCGACCATTGAATGTTAAGTCACAATGTGTAGGGCAGTTGGAAACTTGTTCACGTGCCTGGAGGGAGGTCACGGGGTCGAGCCCTGTGGACCTCACCAAAATTTTACACTGTCATTCCAGGGACACGTGGGGGCCTCAAGGCTGGCCACGTGGCACCCTATGATTTGCCCTCCGAAAATGTACCAAACTCATTCGACCAATAATGAATCGACACTTGTCACACCATGATTAATTTTGAGGAAAGGAATATTCCTCAAAATATTATTTTTTGCTGATAGTACCTCCACCTTGCTGACTGTGCATCCCAGTCAACCCTAGTCAAACTGTCACAAAATTTACCTGTTTGGCTTTTCGATCAGAATGCAATATCTCCCTCATACGACATCAATTTTTCGAACTGTTTGCGGTGCCAGAATCAGGAAGACGAGATATACACAACCATCCTAGTTTCAACCCAATATTGTAACTTTGAATTTTGAGAAAAATTTGTAAACTCCTGATCACTCCTCCCCATTGTGAAGCTTTTGGACCCCAAAAGACTTGATTACCTGTTCAGTAGATGAGGGTACATATCCCTCACATTTCCAAACTCCATCCACTTTTCCTTGCTTGGTTTAGTGCCTTTGAGCCCAACTCGAAGGTAGTCAACACTTCCCCTCTTGGATGCTCTTGTCCTCCTGTCAAGAATTGTATCTTCTTTGAGATCATCCAGAGATTCTGGCGAAAAATATTCAATAGAAGGTAGTTGAACATCACTTCCTTGATTATTTATCAAAGGTGGCTCATACAAGCGTAATTTTTCAACATTACCAACTGAATAAATTTTCATATAAGAAGGCAAGTCAAGTTGAAATGCATTATTACCAACTTTCTTTATGATCTTGAATGGACCATAGCGAATGGGTTTGAGATTTTTACCTTCCCCTTGCATCCTTTCTTTGCTAATGTGAAACCATACCTCATATCCCTCTTGAAACTTGTGATCAACTCGATGTTTATCATGCCTCTCTTTGTATTTTCTTTGACTTTTCTCAAGCTGTTCTTGAACTTGTTGATGTATAATATGAATTTTCTCAAAGAACTTTCGAGCCTTGTCAATATCATTATCAACATCCTTCCCAATATCAACATCCTTCCCAAAGATGAATTCTAATGGCGATTTTGGCAAATACCCAAAGCATACGTCAAAAGGTGATGTTTGTGTTGAAGAGTGCTTTGCCTGGTTGTAACCGTGTTGAATGTAATGCAGTTGTTCATCCCACAACTTAGGATGTTTGCTGCAGTATCCTCTCAATAGATTCAAAACGGTTTTGTTCACCACCTCGATTTGTCCATTTGTTTGTGGATGAAAGGTGGTACTTTTTTTCAACTTTATGTCCATCGTCTTCCATAGATTTGACCAAAAATTTCCAATGAACCTGGAATCCCTATCACTAACAATAGAAGTTGGAAATCCAAAATGAACCCAAACATGTTGAAAATAAAGTTCAGCAGTTTGTTTAGTAGTAATGGTTTTCTTACATGGCATAAGTATACACATTTTACTGAATCTATCCAAAACTACATAAAGATAATCATGTTGTCTTCTTGACATAGGTAGAGTCCCTCCAACAAAGTCCATGGAGACACTCTCCCATGGCCTTGATGGTACCGGTAGTGGCGTGTACAACCCAAGCTTCTTGTTACTAGGCTTACTTGTTGCACACATAGAACAACCTCTTAAGCGTGACATACTATCTACCATGCGAGGCCAATAACAGTACTTCTGTAGATGCACCATTGTTTTGATTACCCCAAAGTGTCCAGCAATAAGATATGAACGAGCTTCTCTCATGACACTTAGCATTTCTCCTTGTGGTATACACAACTTTCCCAAATGAAACAACAAATTGTTATGCATGTGATAATCTTTTTCGTCAACTTGATTCCCTTCACTCAAACTAGCATACACATCTTGAAAATCAATGTCATGTGCATCTTGTTCTTTGTAACTCTCATGTACAACTGGATCATTTTTGAGTAAAGTAGATGCACTAATGATTGGTCTTGAAAGAATATTAGCAACTTTATTTAAAATACCTTTCTTTTACCTTATAGCCAAGTGAAACTGTTGAAGAAATCCCATCCACCTGAAATGTCTTGATTTCTGCAATTTTGTTTGTGACTGCAAGTACTGTAATGGTTGGTGATCGATATGTACAATAGTCTCTTTACCCATCAAGTAGTGTTTCCACTTCTTGACACTTTGTAACAACACATATATTTCTTTGTCATATGTAGTATAATTAGTCACAACATCATTAAAAGTTTCAGAATGAAAAGAGATAGGCTTACCATGATGCAAAAGTACTATGCCCATGGCATAATCACTAGCATCGGTTTGAATCTCAAATGGTTGTATCAAATTTGGTAATGCAAGGACTGTAGTTGAACTTATCTTGTATTTTAAAGCTTCGAAATATTGTTTTTGTTTGCCTCCCCATTGGAATCCTTTCTTCACACTTGTCACTGTATGCATAGGAGCTACGATGGAAGAAAAGTTAGCAATAAACTTTCTCCAATATTGAGCTGCACCTAAGAAACTTCTTACCTCGATTACTGTTTTGGATGTGGGCCAATTCAAAATGGCTTCCACTTTAGAAGGATCAATCCTTAAGTCTTATACTCCTACAATATGTCCCAAATATACCAAAGAAGTCTTTCCAAACTCACACTTTGACATCTTAAGAAACAATTTCTCTTTCTTAAAAATATCAAGCACTCTATTCACATGCAAGACATGATCTTCTCTTGTTTTGCTAAAAATAAATATGTCATCTAAGTAGACAATAACAAATTCATCAAGGAATGGACACAAAACACTATCCATAACACGCATGAAAGTTGTTGGTGCATTACAGAAACCAAATGGCATAACTAGCCACTCAAAGAGTCCTTGTTTGGTTTTGAATGCATTTTTCCATATATTACTTTATGCAATTCTTACTTGATGATATCCACTTCATAAATCTAACTTAGTTAAAAAATTTGTTTCTTTTAACTGATCAAGAAAATCATCTATTCTTGGGAGTGGGTAATGATTCTTTATCGTAATCTTGTTCAAAGCTAGAAAATCTACACACATGCTCCAAGTCCCATCTTTCTTTGGTATCAAGACTGTGGGTGAACCGCATGGAGAGGTGCTTGGCCTTATGATTCCTTTGTCCAACATCTCTTTTATTTTCCTCTTTATTTCAACATTCTCCATTATCGACATGAAATACATACCGATGTTTGAAAGAGGACAATCTTGCTGCAATTGAATCTCATGTTGAATCTCTCTTTTTGGAGGCAATCCTATTGGCTCCTGAAAAATCTCATGATGTGCATTAACTACATCATATAAATATGATTTCAACTTAGGACCACATCCCTCAAATGATTCATGATTAACATCAGCTTTAGGCTTAATCATAAAAAGAACAAAATTCTTACTTGAATTTACCAGCCTCTTTACCTGTCCAGCATTTACCATAGCAATATTTGTCTTCTTGCGATGCTCTAACAATGAACTCCTTGACATCTTTTAATAAATGAATTTTTTTCTCATGGCGATAGAAGATCACTTTCCTATCATACAAGTAAGGACTCCCCAACACAATACCTGTTATGTCAAGTGGAACCACATCTAATTCAACTGTGTCAACAAAATTTGCAGTGATTGCAAATTGCAATATACATTTCTTTGAAACCTGTAAATTTTCATCCTTAAAAATCCAACCCAATGGATATGGTTTTGGATGTGGTATGGTCTCAAGGTTAAGTTTCTTGACCAAGTCTTCAGAGATTAATTTTGCTTGTGACCCACTGTCAAACAATGTGTCAATCTTGGTATGTTTGGATATGACGCTCACATGAAACAGTTCTATTCTTTCTTCTTCATTTGGAGTATGTATGTGACAGTTTGATGTACTGGTACTGGGTTTAGTTACAATTTATTTTCCCTTCATGTTCACATGAATCAGATCCTAAATCATGTTGAGTTGTAGCAACAGTTTTGTGTTTCCCTTTGTTATTGGGTTTCTTTGGCCTCATTTCAGGATGTAATTTCCAACAATGAGTTTCATCATGGCCTTCTTTTGAACAATGTTTGAAAACCACTTTTTCTCCCTCTTTCTTAACAGATGCATTCTTTTTTCTTTTACCTTTTGAGGTCTTCTCTTTGGCTTTACCCTTAAAAGGTTTCTTTCTACCCTCTTCAGAAATGTTCTTCCCTCTAGCTTCTAGATGTGTGGCCTGAACACATACTTCATCTAGACTGGTGGGGTTAAATATGAGAATAGTATGTTTTAGGTAGCTATGTAAGCCACCTATGTACTTGAGAAAAGTATCTTGGCTCTACAAATCTATCCCTAATAAGAGAGCTCTTCCCCCAAGTTCTTGGGTGTATTATTGCACTTTTTGTCCCTTCAATTGCCTAAAGTTTTGTCAGTTCATTATGGCTTCCTGCATATGAGCTAATGGATAAATTTTTTGTTTTATAGTAGTAATGAAATCTGACCATGATAGAATAATCTTACCATGTTTCTTGATCTCCTCCTTTGTCTTGGCTTCCCACCAAACAAGTGTTGCACCTTCCATTCTCAATGAAACTAATTGGATTTTTGTATCGTAATCTTGAAGGTTATGGATTCTCAAATAGACCTCCAATTTCCTAATCCAATAATCAAGATATTCTGCATTGACTTCACCATTAAACATTGGCAATTAAAAATTAACATCAAGTTAAAAAAAATGACTTTTACATGTGTTCTTTGACTTGTGTGGTTGATGTACTGAAGAAGAAGTAGAGGATGATGATGGTGCGGGTGAGGATGATGGCTCTCCATTGCTTCCATTTCCTCCATTTCCCTTCTTTGACTTTGTTAAGTCCTTTTAATTTGGCAGATTGGCAATGACCAAATGAACAAGGGTAACATCAAACCAATCTTTGGAGTCCTAGGACCTAGCCTTCCTGGACTCAGAGAGGGCTCACTCTATATTTGTGTAAAGGATTAGGGTTTGTTTGTTTGTTTGGTTGGATAGGTTTTCAAGAAGAATAGGTAGAGTAAGAGAAAATCAATCCATTGGGCTATGGAGTCTGCAAAGGTCTTAAAAATTACAACAAGGGGTCAAGGGTGTTTCACAGGGAAAGTTAACAAGGCCAAATGGATCTAAGTAGGTTTAGTGAGAGTGAATTTAACATGAAGTTATGAGTGTAGTAGGTTCAAAGGGAAACTAAGGATCCTTCAACATACTAGAAACAAGGAAAGCTTTCAGGATGATAGCACAGTAAAACTTGAAGAGCAATGAAGGATTCTTCAACCAAATTTTTGCTAAATAAACCTCAAAACAACAAATAAGTAAATCTAGAGAGGAACTAAGAATTATCTGAACATTACTTTCAAAAAAATAGAGATTTTAACATAACATTTCAATTAAACTAAAGATCATTTAAGGATTCCTTAATTAAACTTCAAGGAAGAAAACATAGAGATAATAGGATGCAGACAGAAGTAGGGTGCCAAGAAAGCATATACTACTCTACAATTTCTATCCTAAGATCAAAGAAACCATGAACATAATGAAAAATGAAGGAAAAAAATACAAAAGTGGAGTAACATCACCATTTAACAGAGCTCATGAATCTTAGGAATGTGCTTAATCCATTGATTCTCAGTCCAAAGCCATCACAACACACCAAAGCCAATTTGTTCAACAAACTCAAAGTCTATATCATATTGAGCTCAACAACCAACCAACATGTACAATGAGGCCTCAATGTAGTATTTAACTAGCAAGAAGGACAAAAACCCTAACTAGGGTTTCCAAAATATCATTAATACATCATAAATGCCATTTTTGTCCAAAGAGACCATGCAAGGCCCAAGGCACAAAATATCTAATGTAATAAATGAAAAATAACTTCAAACATAATTTCCGAGCTAACTAGGAGTGATTTTCCTTAAAATTCCTCGAAAATATCCTTTTTCAATAAATTCGTGTCTTTTGTTGACTTTGCAGACAAGGGCGCAGTGTTTGCACCGGAAAAATAGGTCATCTTGCAGGTGAGTTTTGAAGGCCTTCTCGGTGTCCAAATGAGCTCCATGATAGCTCATTGGAAATCTTGGAAAGTATAATTTCCAAAAATGCCTTTATTTTTCTGATTGGACTTCCTTTGCCTGCTCAAAAAATAAATCTCCCAAGACTGCTTAGGGTGCAATGCTAGCTTTGAAAATAGGGCAAAAAGTTGATTTTTTGGGTGTTTTTGGTACTTTTGGAGTACCAGTTTTGCTCCAAATGAGCTGAAATGTTTTGTGGATGATGTCCTTGGCCTGATGAAATAAAAAATGTAAACTATTCCTCAAAAGAGTGCCCCAAAAAAGAGCACAACTCCAGTGGCGTTGCACCTTTGGCCCTCCAAAACAGTAAAAAATCCAAAAACTTCAAAATTGTTCCAAAATTTGGGTTTACCTTGCTGATTATGTTTGGGATGCTTGTAGGGATGCATCAGCAAGTATATCAAGGTTTTATTTGCCTTTTGCCTCCTTAAGGGCTTGAATCTTTGCAAGGGCTCTTTTGAGCTTGGCCCTTGCAATCTTGTTTCTTAAGGCATAGTGCCTTGCCATCTTCTTTTGGAGGTCTAGGTCCCTCTTGGTCTTCTCCAATAGACCCTCTAAGTGCATGTTTGCCCTCTCAATCCAAGGTTCCCGATCATAGTCAATCTCCATCGCAAGCAGCTCACTTGGAGTGAGCTGCTCTGCTAAGGCTGTCTCTTGCTCTCTCTCCTTGGCTAAGGCCTTCTTTAAGACAATTGTCCTTGGCCTCCTCCTAGGAAGCTATTATTCCTCTTCATCAGTGTTCCCATATCTATCCAAGGCCTCATCTAACTTAGCCTTGGCTTTTGCAGCCTCTTTCTGAGCTCTGATGGCTCTGACCTCATAGATTACCTTCTGTGCCTCCAGCTGCTTATTTTCAACTTCAAAATAGTGAATCACATTCCTAGCCCTACCTAGATGGGTTTTCTTGAACCATTTCTCCCCTACACTAGGTATTCCTGTGGCATTGGAAATAGCATATATAGATAGCTCAAAATTGACCCCCGCAAGGCTAACTTGCTTTTCATGCAAGTTAATGATGAATAGCCTAGTTAGCTCAGGGTGATTTTGCACCTGCTATACCTTCTCACAAAATTCATAGCAACCTACATTTTGGAAGCAAGAGACAGTTAAGGGAGTTGCATTTATCTCTATTGTGTTTAGTGGTTCAAACCTGTTGATCCTCCCACATTTGTGCCCCTACCTCCTTGGCATTTTCCCTTCCCCTTCACTGCTATTTCCCTCTCTTTTTGACATTTTGACCACTTTGCCTTTGAAAAACCCCAAGACAACAAATGGAAATGAGATGAAGGGATGGTGGAATGGAAGATTTTACAAGTGAATGAAGTGAATGAGTAAGGGTGTAAGGTATATGAATATGAGTGAGAGGCAAAACACAATGACCACACTTTTTTGCTTGTTTAAACTCTTCTTTGACACACCTTGCACTTATGTCAATTTGAAATGAAATTTAGGGACAGGTGAATGGGAAATCTCCAACAATGTAACCCTATGTTTTTCACTCACTCTCTTCATAATGAGAAGAAGAAAGGTTAAACAGTGGTTTTAAGTTCAAATATAGGGTTCCTTCTTAGGTCTTCAATTTCCTTTAATAATAAATCACCACAAATTCGTTCAAATATAGGGTTCCTTCTTAGGTCTTCAATTTCCTTTAATAATAAATCACCACAAATTCTTGAAGAAGGGCCGAGGGCATCTACTTACCATTTTATAAATATATTATTTGGCCCATGGTATTTTCCCATGGTATTATTAATAATTTGTCCCATGGTATTTGGCCCATGGTATTAATAATAATTTGTCCCGTAGGCTTCACCTAAATAAAACCTGTTTTTGAGTTTTTGTAAATATAAAGTGGTTTATTGAGTAAATATAAAAATTGGTTTTATTTATTTACCATACCTCTAGTTTATTTATATTTATATTTATTTACCATACCTCCTGAGTAATATAAAAAGAGGTTTTATTTATTTACCATACCTATGGTTTATTTATATTTTTACGTATTTACCATATATTATTTATTTATCTTATCTCTTTTTTGAGTGTTAGTAAACTCTTCATATTTTAAGTTTATATCGTTTAAATTTATTTTTAATAAATTTTTAATTTTTCATTTATATGTTTATGTAAGTTATTGTTCAAGCCGACATTTTTTTTGGCTTCCGACATACTTACACATCGGGTCATACTGGGCTGTAGAATGCGCCTCTCGGCGCAACAAGCTCTTAGTGAAGGAGAGGCAATTTTAGGGTATACCTGGAGCCCAAATATTTATCTATTTATACATTTGTATTTACTAAAGAGAGTTATTTATTTTTGAATTTTAATTAGTAATAATGATGAGTTAAATTGTAAATTCTTGTTATCTTTACCCAATATAATTTGTAAGTTAACATATGTGATTTATAATTAGCGTTCATGTTTTCTGATATTGCCATAAAGAAGGGATTTATATTTATTTATACATTTGTATTTATCAAGGGGAGTCAGTTATTTTTGCATTTTAATTACTAATGATGATTTAAATCATAAATTCTTGTTAGTTTTACTCAATATAATTTGTAAGTTATCATATCTGATTAATTATTAGTGTTCACGTTATATGTCACTGCCATAAACAAGGGGGAAATTACATTGAGATAGGTTTACAATCTGTTGATCCAAGGTCGATGCCTTCCAGGTCATTCCAATATGTGCTCTAACAATGGATGATGATCAACTAAAAGGGTATATATATTAAACATCAAATTAGGGCTATCTTGGACTAGTGAACAACAGCTTAGATAATACATGCCCAAGACCAACAAGATCTAACAACATGAGGGACCCCCTGCCCCACAGAAGTTTAACAAGGGGGCATCTCTCATTTGGATCCGAGCCAATACCACCTGCACAAAATCAATGACGAAGATTAATTGAGGGACCCCCCTCTCGGTTTTGAACACCAGAGGGGGGGTTTGTCAAACCACTAATGGTTTTTTTGTTGGGCCCACCTGTCCTTCCGCTACAAGCATTATGGTTTTCAATGTCCGGGCTCGCATATCCTTCAACCTATATTTCTTTTTTCTAACCATGGTGGATCAATAACTGGTTGGAGTGATTTAGGATATGCCCAAAATCAAACCTTCTGACTACCACTCTAACACCAAGAGTATATATGATCTCCCTGTAAGACGAATATACAAGAAATATAACACTTAGCAAGAATCAAGACGTCATGTATTGATTACGACCGAAATAACTCCTTGGGGCTCCCTATTCCTCTAGCCTCATCACAACAATCTTAACATGTAATTTTGGGGAATCAAACTCGAGTGGAGAGGGAGCTAACTTATTTTCTTAACGAATCGACCTACCCATACTTGACACCTTTATTTCAAATTTTATTGTATGTTTGAAATTAAATAACAGAGCAACGTAACATTGAAAATTATAAAAAAAGAGAGACACATGTTGGACAAATGCTTCCATTTGGATTGGTTGTTTCTCACCTTAACCATCATACTTGAAGGCCTCTAGATTCAACTGTCCATCTTCCAAAATTGATCATATGAAATGGTGCCTGAGTTGTATATTTTTAGTCTTAGAATGAAAATTTGAGTTCTTTGCAATATGAATGGCACTCTGGTTGTCATTGTATAACCTTCCAATCTCCTGCTTCTTTCCCACTTCATCCATAAACCTTTGTAACAAAGACATTTATTTACTTCCTCTATAGTAGCAACATACTCTGGTTCTATTGTTGAAAGTGCAACAATCCTTTGAATTTTAGAAACCCAACTCATTGTTGTTCCACCTACAGTAAACACATACCCTATGGTTCTCCTCTTATTATCTCTATCACATACCATATATGAATCAAAATATCCTTGTAGAATAATGTTTGAACCTCCAAAACATAATACTTGATTACTGGTATGTTTCAAATGCCTGTGAATCCACTTCACTACCATCTAATGCTCTTTTCCTGGATTATTCATATACATACTCACAACTCCCATTGCATGTGCAATATCAAGTCGTGTGCACACCACTGCATACATTAAGTTTCCAACTTTTGATGAGAATGAAACTTTATACATATAATCTCTCTTCCTGAATCTTGGGACACATCTCCTTTGTTAAAATTACAACTAGGCTCATTCTTCATAATTATGATCTTGTAAAGAGTAAAAAAGGATGTATTTAAGTAAAACAATTTTTTTTTATCATGCATTAGATGAAATTTCAGCCTAAAAGTTTCCTCCTAAGGTAAAAAATAAAATAATAATATAAGAGTTATGAAATTTGAAGGAAAAAGAAGAAAACTACTTTTTTTAATTGCATGTTTGGTTTATCTCCTTGTCGGTTTACTCAGATTTCAGATGTAGACCCTCATTGGATGCAAAGTTAAATTCCAATTCCAACAAGTACTTATTATGGATATTTTTTAGAAGACCCACACTAATAAAAATTGAATTTGCATTAAATGTGTTCAACACATTTTTTGTTGTACTTTCATATTTTATCAATGTGGGCCTTCTCAAAAGTATGCATAATGGGTACTCGTTGGATGTGGAATTTAATTCCACATCTAACAAGTGTCTACACTTAAAATTTGAGTAAACCAATAAGGAGATAAGCCAAAATTACAATTAAAAAAAAATATTTTTTCTTGTTTTCCCTCTAAAATATTTACATGTACCTCTTTTTAAATTTAAAGGATTTTGATTGGTTTGCATCTTATGAAATGGAAATTACATGAAAATTTCATGGGCACTTTTAGGCTAAAATTCCCTCTAATATCCCATTTGGACATTTAAAAGAAAAGAAAATGAATTTTATAGTATATTCATGTCTCTCCAAAATGCGTAAGGCGACCCTCCAAGAAGTCATGTTGGTTTGCCTATGAAGACACCTATTCACTCTTGATGAAGCCTATATATGAATCATTTTTCTCCCTCCAAAAAGTACCTCGCAAGAAGAACATGTATTTATGGAAGCATATGAAGTCTGAGGCTACACATCGTTCTGGAAGATATAAAAATATGAGGCTACATATCTCTATGAAACAGAGGAAATCTGAGACTACATATCTCTATAGAAGAAAGTGAAGTCTGAGGTAATATCTCTTTTGAACTATACAAATTTTTTGAAGCCCACATTCTGAAGTATAATCTATGACATGATCTGAAGCAAAAGACAAAATTCGACCCTTTATGGAAGACTAAAGCTGACCTCCTTGTAGACTTAATTGTGGACATTTTGAGGCATATTATCTTGGAGATCTTTGAGGGTTGGCATGGGTTTCGAAGAATGGATATCTAGTTACTACTAGTTAGTTTGTCTATGGCTTGGATTCTTCTTTTTGACAAAGATTCTATAAGGAAAGGATTGTTGGGTTTTCCCCTTGTAGGTTTTTCCCTGGCCACTGACCTAATTTCTAGTGTCTTTTGTCTCTTGTTGTTATGCAACCAACTCAAAAAATAGAAGAAAAGCTAGTTCAACGACTTGAAAATCAGCCTCTTCGAGGGGGAAACCTCATTTACATTACATAAATGAAAAATTCTTATATGATTCAAATGAAAAAACCTACTTTCTATATATAGAACTCTAAGGGGTGACTATATAATCAAAGCTGACATAACAATAATAATATAAGGGCGCAACAATAACAATAGTGGACTTCTATGGGGAAAAATAATAGCAATATGGGGACTACATGGGCACAACAATAACAATAAGGGGGATACACTAATAATAACAATAAGGGGATACACTAGTATTATAGGGACCTAACATGCCCCTCTCCTTCAAAAGAGTGGTGTCCTTAATGCTTGAGTAGTTATGGATGCTTCTGTATAAAATTTTCATCCTCCCATGTTGAATATTCAGCGGGAAATTTCTTCCACTTAATGAGATACTCTAAAATTAATTGATTTTGTAGCTGTCGAGTTCTTGTTTCCATGACTTCTTTAGGTTCCAATAATATTTTTCCTTCGTTTTCAAGTTCTCGCAATATTATTTGAACTGGAAGCTTGTCACTCGTAACCTTCTTTAAGCATGAAACATGGAAAACTGGGTGCACTCGGGAAGATGGAGGAAACTCCAATTTGTATGCCATAGTACCAATATTTTGCAACACATTGTAAGAACCATAGTACTTTGGTGATAATTTATTATCCTTCTTAGCATTCTTGATGGACATTTTTTTGTATGTTTGTAGCCCTAAAAATACCTAGTTGCCTAAATCAAAACTTCTCAGCGCTGTGATGTTGATATTCTTGTTGTTTCATTTGATTCTGCACGAAAGTGAGGTTATCCTTTAAGAGTTGGAGAAATTGTTGTTGATGCTTGATCTGATCTTCCACTACTTGAACCTTAGAATTTTCTCTTAAAGATGATGTGATGTGTTAGCCACTTATAAAATTTGTCATATCAAATGGTGGCTAAAAAATTTTTGTAGCCTTCAAGAAACAATTCATGATTCAAAATTGTTAGTTCTTGAAGTCTCATGATGGTATTTTTCCTTTAAGACAATATTCACTGTTGTTTCCCTCATAAATCTTGAAAAAATCTGTTGTTTACCTGAAGGAAAGACTGCTCAAAAACCCATTTTTCCCTTCATTATTATCCCTCCTTTCATCCACAAAAACTCATTTTTTATCCCTTCTTTCCTTCGTAAAATTCCTCCATAAGCCTCATTCAACCTTCAAATTCACTTCCAGACCCTTTTAAAAGCATTTGGTCTCCTTCCATTTGTTTTAAAAAGCCTTCTTTCCTCTACCGAAACCCTCAAATTCCTTCAAAAACTCTGTTTTTTAAAGCCAAAAACAGTCTTTTTTCATTATAACAATTTTAGCCCCCGAGGGCTTAAATTTCATAAACCTCCGCTTCATAGGACCATAAGCCCTGCAACCGGGCGCTTAAAGGGTCCAAACCCTCGTTGTAAACCTTCATTTCTTTTTTTTTACTTTATATCTTCATAAAACCCGACTTTCCTTCATATTTCAATAAACCCGACAGTTCAATGTGTAAATAAATATCCACCGTTGATCTTCTCTACTTCCCCCAGATCCAACGGTCCATATTGTTCCTCGTTCATGATTCGTTGTTTCCCCTTTTTGCCTTCATAACTTGATCTCAACCGTCGATCTAGTTTCTAGATCAACGGCTTGCGCTTAATTGCATTGCTCAAAGCCTGGACTGCCATCCCTTGGTTCTCCCCAATTATGCGATCTCCGATTCAATTAGGACCGTCGATCATCCTTTGATCCGACGGTCATTACCTAATCGCATCGCAACTTTTCGTTTCACCCTTTGCTTTTCCCCTCCGTCGATACGCCCCTGCGATTTAATCTGGACCGTCAAATCCACAAGAAACGACGGCCCAGATTTAATCGCGCTCCGCTCACAGCGCTTACCATTGCACCCGCTGATTAAATCTCCATCGTTGATCTCTCATAGATCTAACGGCCCACATTAAATCGCATCAGCGCATTTCATCGTGCCTTTCTGTTTTCCTCCGCCGATTCGCAACCTTGCGATCCAATCTGGACCGTCCATTTCATAGATCCAACGGTCAAGATCAAACCCCACTTCCCTTTGTTGTTTCATAAAGCCCGCAGTTGAAAAATCTTCGGCAAAGATCTACCATTGATCTCTGTAGATAAACGGTCCACATTTACCCAATCTTCACCAAACCCCCTACCTCATATTCCTTTCATTTACCCCGAGATTGAATCTGGACCGTCCATTATTCTAATCCAACGGTCTAGATTGAACTTGATAGGCCCAACTCCTTTGGGACCTACCTTCCCCCTCGATAAATCCTAACTGTCCATTCCTGTGATCTGATGGTCCAGATTTAAACTGCCTTGGTCCTGCGCCCCCTTTTCCGCCCGCGCATCTTACCCACCATCGCGTGCAATCCACACCATTGGATCTTAGCCCCTCCATCTAATGGCTAGCATTCTGTTTTGCATTTTTTCTGCACCAAAGGTTTAACGCCGAAAAATAAGGCAAAAAAAGTGGTTTTCTAGAGGACACGTGGCGGGCGGCAGAGTGTATCGCATTTTTTTGGGCAATTCTGAAAACCACCTCAGATCTACGCGAAAAACATTCTGGTTTTCTGCCAAACCACCTAGCCCCATTACATTGCATCCTCTGATTTAATCGCAGTCGTCCGTTCTTTTCATCCAACAGCCCAGATTTCACCTAACCATTAAACCATCGCCCTCCACCATTTCTCCCAGGGATTTCATCAAAGGATATCCGTCGTCAATCTCCGTTGATCGATCTAATCCAACGGCCCATAATCGTTTCGCAACCCCAAACTTCGTCTTATGCCTTTGTCGTTGTCAATAAAGGTTTTCTCCCATTTCATTACATTTTCCTCCATTTTCATTATAATATGACCCCTTTGCGTTATATAATCCCGATTGATCTCGACCGTTGATCTTTGCAGATCAACAACCCGGACTTAATCTCCACCATCGTTTATCCAACCGCCTCCCCATCTAACACCAACAAGAAATCCTCGCTGTTGGATGCTTTCATCCAACGGCCGCGATCTAACCTAAGCCTCCAAAGCAGTCTTAACCCATCCGTGCAGGATTTTATAACTTTTTGTGTATTTTTGCAGGTTTTAAGGCTTTTACACGGTTTCTTAAAGGAAATCAAAGGTCGAGGATGACGATCCCCCAGGATTTTATCCTTGAAGGAGATCATTCCGCAGGGTTCCAGATCATGTTTTATCCATGTCTCATGAGCACTGATGCCATTATACAACCCTCTGCGCGCCTGCAACAACTATGAAAACACAGCAATCATCACAGACAAAGAGTATCAGTATCCAAGGATAAAATCAAAGCAGAAATCAATGTTTAAAGGTTTTAACACAGTTTTGAAGGATTAAGGCATAAATTCAGCTAACCAAGAGCCTAATCCATAGTTAAAGACATCTTGAAGACCTAAACACAGAGATTAAGCCTAATCAGACCTAAAACACAAATCTAAAGTGAATTAAAGGTGTTTTAGGGAAAGACAGATAAATCTATCAATCTGAAAAGCCTCCACTGCCACATCAGAGGCTAATTGAATCCTCTCCAGCTACCAAAAGCCACCTGCAGCCTCAAAGCATTCAAAGCAGGCCTAGTTATTGCCAGAACAGAAGATGTTTTGCCTCAAGACAACTGAACAGTTATTTCAAATCAAAAGAACTTATTACAACTGTCAGCAAAGTTATTACAAGGATAACAAAGAGCCTTAAAGTCAACAAATTCTCCTAAGTAGCGAAATAACTTAATGAAAATAAATTAATACAGAGGATATATTAGAAACACTTCTCCATTGAGCCCTTCAAAGGCCGAGAAGCATTAATTCTATTAATTGAGCCTAAAGATCTGATTTTACATAGCACCTCCTCATTTCTTCTATAAATACCTCTGTAGAAGATGAGGAAAAGGTTGGTCTCTAAATATCTGATGCATGTAAATAGTTTTCTGAAGCTACTGTAAGCTCTGTTTGTAATTGAAGATACCTAAGTTGAGATGAAAAGTTTGAAGCTGTAGAGACCCACTGGACTTGAAGATTGTAACTGGTTTGAAGCATCAAATACAAGCTAATTTATGGGATCCTGGTCTATGTCAATGGTGATGTTTTTCTTATTGTAACTTGTCATTTTGTTTATGTTTCCATTATGTCCATTTTCTCTGATAAAAAACAGCAATTATAGAGTTAGGATTTACTGTCAAAGGTACCCTGCTCTCACTAATAAGCTTTATCTACATGTTTTCTTCTAATTGTGTTGTTTAAGAATGATTTAATACGGTCCGAGCAGTCAAGATGTTGGTGTTCCCTTCTCTTATTGTCTAGATTTTAAACATTGTTCTTGAATGTTATTTTCAGTATCTGCTAAGTAAAGTTGAAGTAGTGAAGTCTATGGTTAGCCCTGTACTCTAGTTTTATCTCCAAAGGTTGTCTGAAATTTTCCCTAAGAGTATGTTGAAAGCAGGCTAGGTTCAAAGTCCTTACCTGATCTTAGACTATTCTTTGTTTATCTTAAGTTTTGTCTTGATAAGTTTACTAATTAAATAATGAACTAGGGAAGTCTATGGTTAGCCCTGTCCTCTAGTTTTCTTCTCCAACAGTTGCTTTGAAAAGCTTCCCTTTGAATATGCTGAAAGAAGGATAGGTTCAAAGTCCTTACTTGATCTTAAGCTATTCTATTTGTGTTTTAAATGTTTTCTATTGAAAGTGCATCGAAAGCAGGCTAGTTTCAAAGTACTTACCTGATCTTAGATAACTTTTATGTCTTTCTTAAGTGTATGCCAAAAGCAGGATAGTTTCAAAGTACTTACTTGATCTTAGGTTGCTCTTTGTTCTTCATTTGTTTGTTTCCCCTTCTTATTGTTTCATTCCATTCCATAAAATCAACTTTAAAGAGATCCTTTGACATAGATGACTTGCCCCATGGATCACTCTTGAACCTTGTTGTTTCAATTAAATCCTACTATGACTCCATAGCCCAATGGATTGAAGTTGCTTCTTGCCTATCCTGTTAGCTGAATCAATCTTTCATTTTCATACACCTTCACCCTTCATTTAAACTTCCTTCACCTTCATTTATCTTAGCCCAACCAAAACCAACAAAACCTTGTTCTTCATAACTAGCCTAATATCACATCTCAAACCTTAAAGATACATAAATCTTTGCACTTATAGAGAGATCCCTCTCTGGATTCAGGAGGGCTAGATCCTAGAATCCCAAAGTGGTTCAAGTGTTCTCCCTGCAGTTTTGGTCTTGCCAATCTGCTGAAATTACAGGGAGCTAACATTTCTGGCGACTCCGCTGGGGATTTTTGAGCAAACTTCATCCTAGATACTTTTGGGACCTCAGGAAACCTCTTGATTCAATGAAATTTGTTGTGTTAGCCAGTTGAGCCACTAGAACTAACATTTCTGGCGACTCCGCTGGGGATTTTGAGTTAATTTCATCTTAGACACCCTTAAAAACCTCAGAAGACCCATAATCTCTTTAGATTGGTATTCATAATAAACATGGTGGTGGAACCATAAAACATTTTACCTCCATAAGAGCTAAAAAAAATTCCACCTGGCGACTCCACACCCTATAACTCCCAAAATACCTAATGAATCCACTGGTAGAAGACCTTGAACTGATTGAACAGACTCAGTGACCTCTTTCTTGATTTACAAACATGCTTCGAAGGATACAATGAAGATATGCCCCAATGAGTAGAGATCATATCCCTGGATTTCCACATAAGATGCCCCAAGTGAATGGGGATGATAACCTTCCTGTTTTTCAAGGTGAAAAGTTTGATGACCCTCTATTACATCTCATCAAATTTCATATATATGTATGGAGGTTGAAAGTTGAATGGCATGAAGATTGCCTAATGAAAATGTTCATGTTAACATTAGAAGGAAAAGCTAGTTATTGGTATGAATGGTTGAGATCTGGTAGTTTGTTTTCTTTAAAGGACCTTGAACATGTGTTTTATGAAGACTACAAAGGAAACACTACATCATTATCATGGGGTGAAACACATTATGATCCATCACAAAACATCACCCAACACATTATGGACAATGATGAAGATTTGGAACAAATACATCTTGAAGATCTTTTAGTAGCCATTCCTGAGTTTAATTTCCTGTTGAAAAATTACAAGAACATAAATGAATCATTTGAGGAAGAAAACATCCAAGAAATAAAGGACACTCCTCAAGATATTCTTGAAAACATAAATAATGATTCATCATCCCTTCTAGGTGAGGCTGATTTAAATATTGATGATCTAGAGCAGCCCATGTTTTTTCCAAAACAAGAACAAACTCAACCTTTACAAGACCTAAATAATGAGCTAAACATGTATGATGATCAAGACTTTATAGAAGATAACGAGGAAGGTTGCCAAGAAATTCCTAGTTGTCTACCTATAACTTGTGTTTTATGGTTAAGAGATCTTTACAAACAAAAACAAAATTCTAATAGTGAGCAGTGCTTTGAGGAAACAAATAGCCACTTAGAAAACACAGAATCTAATGTACAAGGAGAATTAGCATATCTAGGGACTCTCCCTTTATGTTATAACTCATTCGGAGTTGCACAAGAAGAGTGGCATCCTGATAATGTAGAAGAAACAACTCATGAACCTTGTATTCCAACTAAGTATCCTAATAATCATGAAGAGTTGTTTAAAACAGAAGAAGATCGGGAAATTTTAGAAAACCCTCAAATTTTCCCTGCAAGCACAAGCAAATATCCCTTAGAAGAGGCTCAAAAAGACATCTAGCCTCAAAACCAGTTTACACAAGAGAAAGGAGACAGTTGTATTTCTGTTTATGCTGAAAGAGAAATCTCTCCTTTCACAGAAGAAGAAATTGATCAAATACTAAACAAACAGCCACCCTCCAAACCATCATCCAAACAAGACAATAATGAACATAGTGCATATTCCATAGAACAATCTAATGGCACTCCAGACAAAGAGGATACTAAAGGAATTAATGATAATATTGGAACTAGTCCTCTTTGAAATATGAATTTTGAAGGGTCATGTACTAAAACTAATGCAGGTGCAGGAATATGACTTTACAATACAGGAAACAATCATTCTGAAGCCCATTCATATAAGTTGAGTTTTCAATGCACAACTGACATAGTAGAGTACGAGGCACTCCTTTTAGGGCTGCACTTATTGAAGAAATTAGGAGCCCAGAAGATAACAGTTCATGGAAATGCAGAATTGGTAATTAGGCAAGTGAAAGAAGAATGCATGGTTAAACATCCTAGACTTAGAGCCTATAAGAATGATGCCATGGATTTGTTAAAAACTTTCAAACAATTTCAACTTATCCTTGTTCCTAAAGACCAAAACAGTTTTTCTAGTGGTTTAGCCCTCATTGCTAGTACATGTCTAAGACCTTGGGAGAGCAAACAATATAAAATTCAAGAAAAATTCAGACCAGCTGTCCCAAACAATAGAAGATACTAGTAGGCCTTTGAAGGAGAAAAACAAATAGAAGACTATCCTACTGAGGATATACCATCTTTTCAAGAAGAAACTTCCCCCATCACTGATATCAATCTGCCATTCAAAGAACCTGAATTTATATCAGAAGCAAGCATAGATTTAGAGAAAGAAGAAATTTCACTGCTTATTGTTTTGCAGGTTAAGAATGATGATGCTTCCAAGCAACGTACAGAAGAGATATTCCTCAAAGCTAAAGTCTTGGAAGCAGACAATCTACCAGACATGAAGGGCCAAAAAGAAGAGAATCTTCATCTTTTCTTTGTTGATCCTTTGGAAGAGTGTGTGGCAGTCCCACCTGGCTCAAGTTATCAAGCATGGATCCTTTGCAAGAGCCAAATGCATGACAAGCTGTCACTTTCTGTGATAGTCTTGATTTTGAATATTAATCTTCAAAATGTACTATGGATACCCCTGACAAGCAGCTAGACTTTATTTTCCTTTTTTTCATTACTAAACTGGCTACATTGGCACTTTTGTATCATATAAGAATGTAAATACTCCAAGTTAGAATAGGTTAGATAGGAATGTCAATAAAGCTCAACCTTTGAGCATTTAGTTAGTTGTTATTTAAAAAAGAGAAAAATACAAAAAACAATAGAAAAAGAAAAGAGGGCAAAAATGAAAACAAGAAAGGTACAACCCCATACCAAAAAAGAGAAATAAAGTCTGAAAGTGTGCAAGCTCAAATGCCACTCCTAAGAAACACGCTTCTAGTTATTCATACAGTCTAATCATGACTAATTAGTTTTCTAAATTTACTGCTGATAGGTTAGTGAATTAGGTCAGCCAAACAGCATAATCTTGGCTTATCAGTAAGGTAGATTAGGATAGAAGAAAAAATGTTCAAACAAGCTCAAAATATGAACCTATGAGTTTCAGAAAGATGCATGGTTCTAATCTGTTTAACTCTTGAGCCAAAGATAGAAGCAAACTGGTTCTAATATGCCCAAAATTTGAACCAAAGAACAAAGAGAGAACAGCTCAAACAAGCCTAAAAATAGAGCTAAAAGAAAGTGAAGGATGTTATTTAGTTTTCAGATCTTAAGACTTCACCATTTTGCTTTATTTTTCTGCAAATTTTTGTCTATGTGTAGCTTGTCTTTATGCCATAGATCAGCAACAAGTTAGGCTGTTCAATCCTGGCTTGTTTGCTTTTAAATTTCCTGTTTTAGAATTTAGAAAATAAACTCTGTCAAACAGTCTAATCCTGACAGAGTGTAGTTAGGTAGAGAAGCTTGTGAGCTCAACTGTTTAATCTGAGTTCATGGAGAAATAAGGGTAGAAATAGATTAGCTTTATGCTTTCAAAAGAATAAAATGTTTGTAAAAAGAGTTGCCAATCCAAATGCACTCTGAAAGAAGAAAAAATGTTAGATCATTAGGATTGGGTAGGTAGAAAGCTTGTTTTGATAGAACTCCATTGTTTTTTATGGTTGCTAACATTATCATAGCAAAAGAAAGAAAGTTGCAGCCCAAACGGATGAGGCATTTATCAGCTTCCAAAGAAGACATGTTTGAGGTTCTTAGCACCTCCAAGGAGCTGTCATCCCAAGTTGGAGCCGCTGTTAGCCACCTATAAAATTTGTCATATCAAATGGTGGCTAAAATTTTTTTGTAGCCTTCAAGAAACAATTCATGATTCAAAATTGTTAGTTCTTGAAGTCTCATGATGGTCTTTTTCCTTTAAGACAATCTTCATTGTTGTTTCCCTCATAAATCTTGAAAAAATCTGTTGTTTACCTGAAGGAAAGACTGCTCAAAAACCCATTTTTCCCTTCATTATTACCCCTCCTTTCATCCACAAAAACTCCTTTTTTATCCCTTCTTTCCTTCATAAAATTCCTCCGTAAGCCTCATTCAACCTTCAAATTCACTTCCAGACCCTTTTAAAAGCATTTGGTCTCCTTCCATTTGTTTTAAAAAGCCTTCTTTCCTCTACCGGAACCCTCAAATTCCTTCAAAAACTCTGTCTTTTTTAGCCAAAAATAGTCTTTTTTCATTATAACAGTTTTAGCCCCCAAAGGCTTAAATTTCATAAACCTCCACTTCATAGGACCATAAGCCCCGCAACCGGGCGCTTAGAGGGTCCAAACCCCTGTTGTAAACCTTCATTTCTTTGTTTTTCCTTTATATCTTCATAAAACCTGACTTTCCTTCATATTTCAATAAACCCGACAGTTCAATGTGTAAATAAATATCCACCATTGATATTCTCTACTGCCCCCAGATCCAACGGTCCATATTGTTCCTCGTTCATGATCCGTCATTTCCCCTTTTTGCCTTCATAACTTGATCTCCACCGTCGATCTAGTTTCTAGATCAACAGCTCGCGCTTAATCGCATCGTGCAAAGCCTGGACTGCCATCCCTTGGTTCTCCCCAATTATGCGATCTTTGATTCAATCAGGACCGTTGATCATCCTTTGATTCGACGGTTGTTACCTAATCGCATCGCAACTTTTCGTTTCACCCTTTGTTTTTCCCCTCCACCGATACGCTCCTGCGATTTAATTTGGACCGTCGAATCCACAAGAACCGACGGCCCAGATTTAATCGCGCTTCGCTCGCAGCCCTGACCATTGCACCCGCCAATTAAATCTCCACCGTTGATCTCTCCTAGATCTAACGGCCCGCATTAAATCGCATCGGCACATTTCATTGTGCCTTTCTTTTTTCCTCTGCCGATTCGCGACCTTGCGATCCAATCTAGACCGTCCATTTCATAGATCCAACGGTCCAGATCAATCCCCACTTCCCTTTGTTGTTTCATAAAGCCCGCAGTTGAAAACTCTTCGGCAAATATGTACTGTTGATCTCTGCAGATCAACGGTCCACATTTACCCAATCTCCGCCAAACCCCCTCCCTCATATTCCTTTCATTTACCCCGAGAATGAATTTGGACCGTCCATTATTCTAATCCAATGGTCTAGATTGAACTCGATAGGCCCAACTCCTTTAGGACCTACCTTCCCCCTCGATAAATCCTGACCATCCATTCCTGTGATTCGACGGTCTAGATTTAAATAGCCTTGGTCTTGCCCCCCCTTTTCTGCCCGCGCATCTTACCCACCATCACGTGCGATCCACACCGTTGGATCTTCACCCCTCCATCCGACGGTTGGCATTATGTTTCACATTTTTTCTGCGCCAGAGGTTTAACGCCGAAAAATAACGCGAAAAAAAGTGGTTTTCTGGAGGACACATGGCGGGCGGCGGAGTGTATCGCGTTTTTTTGGGCAATTCTGGAAACCACCTCAGATCTGCGTGAAAACCATTCCAGTTTTCCACCAAACCACCTAGCCCCATTACATTGCATCCTTTGATTTAATCACCGCCGTCCGTTCTTTTCATCCAACAACCCAGATTTCACCTAACCATTAAACCATCGCCCTCCACCATTTCTCCCAGGGATTTCATCAAAGGATATCCACCGTCGATCTCCGTTAATCAACTAATCCAACGGCCCATAATCGTTCTGCAACCCCAAACTTCTTCTTATGCCTTTTTTTCTGCCGATAAAGGTTTTCTCCCATTTCATTACATTTTCCTCCATTTTCATTATAATATGACCCCTTTGCGTTATATATTCCTGATTGATTTCGACTGTTGATCTTTGCAGATCAATGACCCGGACTTAATCTCCACCACCGTTTATTCAACCGCCCCCCCATCTAACCCCAACGAGCAATCCTCGCCATTGGATGCTTTCATCCAATGACCGCGATCTAACCTAAGCCTCCAAAGTAGTCTTAACCCATCCACTCAAGATTTTATAACTTTTTTGTGTATTTTTGCAGGTTTTAAAGCTTTTACAGAGTTTCTTAAAGGAAATCAAAGGCCAGGGATGACGATCCCCCAAGCTTTTATCCTTGAAGGAGATCATTCCGCAGGGTTCCAGATCATGTTTTATACGTGTCTCATGAGCACTGATGCCATTATACAACCCTCTGTGCACCTGCAACAACTATGAAAACACAACAATCATCACAGACAAAGAGTATCAGTATCCAGGGATAAAATCAAAGCAGAAATCAATGTTTAAAGGTTTTAACACATTTTTGAAGGATTAAGGCATAAATTCAACTAACCAAGAGCCTAATCCATAGTTGAAGACAGCCTGAAGACCTGAAGATAGAGATTAAGCCTAATCAGACCTAAAACATAGATCTAAAGTGAATTAAAGGTGTTTTAGGGAAAGACAGAGAAATCTATCAATCAGAAAAGCCTCCACTGCCACATCAGAGGCTAATTGAATCCTCTCCAGCTACCAAAAGCCACCTGCAGCCTCAAAGCATTCAAAGGAGGCCTAGTTATTGCCAGAACAGAAGATATTTTGCCTCAAGACAGCTGAACAGTTATTTCAAATCAAAAGAACTTATTACAACTGTCAGCAAAGTTATTACAAGGATAACAAAGAGCCTTAAATTCAACAAATTCTCCTAAGTAGCTAAATAACTTAATTAAAATCAATTAATACAGAGGAAATATCAAAAACACTTCTCCATTGATCCCTTCAAAGGTCGAGAAGCATTAATTGTATTAATTGAGCCTAAAGATATTATTTTACATAGCACCTCCTCATTTCTTCTATTAATACCTCTGTAGAAGATGAGGAAAAGGTTGGTCTCTGAATATCTGATGCATGTAAATAGTTTTCTGAAGCTGTTGTAAGCTCTGTTTGTAATTGAAGATACCTGAGTTGAGATGAAAAGTTTGAAGTTGTAGAGACCCACTGGACTTGAAGATTGAAACTGGTTTGAAGCATCAAATACAAGTTGATTTATGGGATCCTGGTCTATGTCAATGGTGATGTTTTTCTTATTGTAACTTGTCATTTTTTTTCTGTGTCTATTCTGTCCATTTTCTCTGATGAAGAACAGCAATTATAGAGTTAGGATTTACTGTCAAAGGTACCCTGCTCTCACTGATAAGCTTAATCTACATGTTTTCTTCTATTTTGTTTTTTAAGAATTGTAGAAATTTGAATAACTGATATATTATTCACCGAGATTCTCCTGATCACACACTATTTGACTTCATGCACAATACAGAATCTCTTCTACCATTGATCATTACATGCGGAAATAAAATCAATTGCATGCACACATTAAAACCATAAAAATTCACACATATGAACACAGTATGTAATGGGAAAGCTTAAAGTTGAAAACCCCCAACTATCTGTATATTATATATGTCATAGAGATCATGTAACAATCATCATACAAAGCTCCTCACAAGCTCTCAGTATAATCTCCACTTGCTACACACTAATCAGGCCCGATCTTGCAAATCCCATGCACCGATCTTTGCCAGCCTTTAGCCTGCCTCTACTGTGCAATCCCTGCTGAAGAATAGCTCTAGATGAGTTCGAATTGCCCCAGCCTTGCTCACGCAGTCTTTAAAAGCATCTCTATTGAGTGTTGGATGCAAACCATGCATCACTATAGTCACAACTGATAGTCACACTGCTCTTTCACCTATCTCTTCATTGGTCTCCACTGAAACTATCCATGCACTGAAGTTAACTGATGTATTCTTTAGTTGATTAATTTTTTTATAATTAGTGAATTAATTAATAATTAATTCACACCACTCTCACTAGTGTATCAATCAGTTAGACTAGATACAACTAGCTCAACTATGTTTAGATTAGTTAAACTGAACACAACTCCATTAACTTCCTCAATCAACTCCACCAAACTCTGTCACATGAGTTCTAACTGAAGTATCCATGCAATAGGTCCACTTAACCCTTAGGAATAGTGTAATTCCTTCTGTCAGCTCCTGTGCCACATCTGTGCACTTAACTGAAGTGCTCCAAGAGAATAAGATAATTTTTATAGTCCAAATATTATTAAGAGCTAATAATATTCAACATATCTATTTTTAGAATGGAAATCTAAAAAAAGATTGTGCCCAATATGTCTAAAAATAGAAGTCCATCTATTTTTCCAACTTGACCAACCATCCACAAATAGCATCCTGCAACTCATAGAATATGATCGACATGTCTAAAAATAGACATAGTCTAAAAATAGACTTTGCGACAAAAATCACCTGTGTGGGCCCCACCTAGTTTAGGTGATCACTTTCCAACTAGGATCAGGAATGATGTTTCAAGATGCCTCCTTCACTGTTTCTTGTTGCAATCTTCAACAAGAATGATTTAATGCGGTCCGAGCAGTCAAGATGTTGGTGTTCCCTTCTCTTATTGTCTAGATTTTAAACATTGTTCTTGAATGTTATTTTCAGTATCTGCTAAGTAAAGTTGAATTAGGGAAGTCTATGGTTAGCCCTATCCTCTAGTTTTATCTCCAAAGGTTGTCTGAAATTTTCCCTAAGAGTATGTTGAAAGCAGGCTAGGTTCAAAGTCCTTACCTGATCTTAGAATATTCTTTGTTTATCTTAAGTTTTGTCTTGATAAGTTTACTAATTAAAGAATGAACTAGGGAAGTCTATGGTTATCCCTGTCCTCTAGTTTTCTTCTCCAACAGTTGCTTTGAAAATTTTCCCTTTGAATATGCGGAAAGCAGGATAGATTCAAAGTCCTTACTTGATCTTAAGTTATTCTATTTGTGTTTTAAATGTTTTCTATTGAAAGTGCATCGAAAGCAGGCTAGTTTCAAAGTACTTACCTGATCTTAGATAACTTATATGTCTTTCTTAAGTGTATGCCAAAAGCACGATAGTTTCAAAGTACTTACTTGATCTTAGGTTGCTCTTTGTTCTTCATTTGTTTGTTTCCCATTCTTATTGTTTCATTCCATTCCATAAAATCAACTTTAAAGAGATCCTTTGACATAGATGACTTGCCCCATGGATCACTCTTGAACCTTGTTGTTTCAATTAAATCCTACTATGACTCCATAGCCCAATGGATTGAATTTTCTTCTTGTCTATCCTGTTAGCTGAATCAATCTTTCATTTTCATACACCTTCACCCTTCATTTAAACTTCCTTCACCTTCATTTATCTTAGCCCAACCAAAACCAACAAAACCTTGTTCTTCATAACTAGCCTAATATCACATCTCAAACCTTAAAGATACGTCAATCTTTGCACTTATAGAGAGATCCCTCTCTGGATTCAGGAGGGCTAGATGCTAGAATCCCAAAGTGGTTCAAGTGTTCTCCCTGCAATTTTGGTCTTGCCAATTTGCTAAAATTACAGAGAGCTAACATGATGGAAGGTGGATGGTATCCATAAAGTGCCATATATGGGGTCATTTTTGTTGTAGTATGGAAGGAACTATTATACCACCATTCAGCTAGAGGTAACCACTTGACTCATTATGTTTTATTATCATATACAAAGCAACGAAGATATCCTTTCAAATATTTATTCACTATCTTAGTTTTCCCATCAGATTGAGGATGGTACGATGAGATATGAGCTAATTGAGTACCCATGCAAGAAAACAATTATGTCTAAAAATTTCCTATAAAAATGGGATCTTTGTCGCTTACAATAATCTTTGGGTTTCCATGTATCTTTTGAATTATTCCATAAATGTAGTAGCAACTATGTTGGATTTAGATGGATGAGATAATGCACAAAAGTGTGCATACTTGGTAAGTCTATCAACTACCACCATGATGACATTTTTTCCTTCGGACTTTGGTAAACCTGTGATAAAATTCATTGAAACCTCCTCCCAGTGTTAACTTGGTATGGATAAAGGTTGTAACAGACCCAGGGTCTTAATTTTCTCAACTTTATTTTGTTGGAAAACTAAACATTTTGACCACAAACTTTTGAATATCAGATTTAAATCCATCCCAAAAAAAACTCCTTCTTGACACTATAGTAATTTTTTAAAAATCCTGAGTACCCTCCTAAGGGAGAGGTGTGCAATTCCAACAGAATATTTTGTTTGGTTTGGGAATTATTACAAAGATATAAGCGATATTTTTACGATAATGAATCATTTTTCCAGCTAAATGTATCAGATGTATTGGGATCTTCTTGCAACTTTTGAATGAGTGTCAGTGACTTCTTCGTCATTCTTCCATTCATCCCTTGCTTCGATTATCCAATTTGGTTGGATAATAGAAATGGCATAAAAAAATGCTTAAACATCCTCATCCTTTTTTGAGAGTGCGTCTGCAACAACATTTTGCTTCCCTTTTTGTAGACGATTTCAAAGTCATAATCTAACGTCTTTGTGACCCATTTTTCCTGCTCTTCTGAAGATAATATTTGTTCCAAAAACTATTTAAGACTATCATAATTTGTTTTTACCTTGAAGTGGCTTCCCATTAGGTAAGTTTGTCATTGCTTTAGTGCATGTAGTATTTCCAACATTTCCTTCTCATAAATAGATTTGTGTAAATACTTTCCTTTGATTGGATGACTTTCAAAGCAATGGGTCTTCCTTATTGCATTAAAAAGGCACCAATTCCATTTCCCGAGGCATCACATTCTACAATAAAGGTTTTTATGAAGTCTGACATAGCTAGGACTGGTGTGTGTCACATTGCTTCTTTAAGATGTTCAAAGTCCTTAGTTTCTTCTAGAGTCCAATAAAATGCATATTTCTTCAGTAATGTTGTTAGAGGTGCTTCTATTCTCCCATAATTCTTAACAAGCTTACAATAATACCCTGTCATCCCGAGAAATCATCACAGATTCTTTATGGTCGTGGGGTTTTTCCATTCCTTAATGGATTTTTTTTTTGTTATGGTCTACCTTAACACCCTCATGAGATAAAATATGACCCAGATATTCCACCTCCTTTACTCCAAAGAAACATTTGGATGTTTTTGAATATAATTGTTTCTCCTCCAATAGTTTGAGCACCCTGTCAACATGTTGAACATGATCCTTCTAAGACTTGTTGTAGATTAGTATATCATCAAAAAATACTAACACAATTTTTCTAAGGAAGGGTTTGAAAATGGAATTCATCAAACCTTAAAATGTAGAAGGTGGATTGGTAAGGCTAAAAGGCATGACCAAAAATTCATAATGACCCTCATGAGTTCTAAAAGTTTTTTTCAGAATGTCTTCAATCTTCATTCCAGTTTGATGATATCCTGAACGAAGATCCAACTTGGTGAAGTAAATTTCTCTATGTAATTCATCCAATAATTCATCAATAACATGAATGGGAAATTTCTATTTAATAGTGAGCTTGTTGAGCTCTCTATAATCTTGACACATGCACCATGATTCATCCTTATTTTGCACCAATACTACTGGAGTAGAGAAAGAAATTTGACTAGGTTGAATTATACTGGCCTCTATCATTTCTGCAACCATACGTTCAATTTCACTCTTTTGGGCATAGGGATATCTGTAAGACCTGATTTTTAGAGGAACACTTCCTGGAATCAAATGAATACCATGATCATGGTCACGAACAGGTGGTAGGCCTTTGGCATTCTCAAATGCATTTGAATGATTGTCCAAGACTTCTTGGAGATTTGGAGAAATAAATGATTTCGATGTTTGAACCCCTAATGAGCATAGTTGTGCAATTACGACTCATTATTATTTCTTTACAAGAATTGTCATGCCATTGGGGCTGATTATATTTCTTGGTTTACCTGCGATACCTCTTAATTCAACTTCCTTTCTTTCCCAAAAAAAAATCAAGAAAATTTCTTGAAAATTAAAATCTATCATACCCAAAGATTTTAACCATTGGAATCCTAGTACAACATCAGCACCACCCATTGGAATGGAAAGAATTAGACTATTCAATACATATTCCCCAATGGTTAGCTTGATATTATGGAAATTTCCAGAGCAATTTATAGTTCCTCTGTTTTCAACCATCACTTGACACTCTGGTGTTGGATAAAGAAAGCAATTTAATTCCTTGGTTATCTTACAATGAATAAAATTATGGGTACTACCGAAATCAATCAACACTATTACATTTTTATTTCCTTCTATCTTGAGAGTTTGAAGAGTGGTATTTCCAACCAATGCATTACAAGATATGTTCGGATTCATTTCTTCTTTCTCTAGGGTTGGTTCATGGTGTATATCCTCTTATTTTTAAGTTTCTTGTTCCTTTTCTTCCTCCTCTTCACAATCTATGTAAAATAATTTCTTCTCAACATACTTATGACCTTTAGTGTAATTTCTATCACAACTGTGACAAAGCCTTTTTTCTCTTTTTTCTTCCAATTTTTGTGATGTCAACCTTGTAGGTTGTGGAAGGCTAGGAGTAGCAACACTTCCATATTTATAGTTGTGAGTGGTAGGCTTTCTTGTCACCATAATTTTTCTTTCATTTTTCTTTCCAACCTAAATGCCTTCTCCAATGAATCAAGTTCCCAAAGGAAAACATCATGTTGGATGTTATCCTTTAAATTCCCTATGAATAAATCAATCCTATGCTCCTTTGGAATATCATTTACCCTTATATTCAATTTTTGGAAGTCCTCAATGTGCTCCACCATTGAACTCTTTTGTTGAGATTTATCAACTGGCTAAAGAAGGTGTTGATCTTTGTATCCTCATAATTTTCTATCATTTCCTCCATAAAAATTGACCAAGCGACAATTTTTTTACGAGATCAAAGCCATTGATACCATACAAACTAGTTAGGTTCTAAATATAAAGTTGCAATGCGTACCTTTTGTGTTTTTTGCATATTATGGAGATCAAAATATTGCTCCATCTGTAGTATCCATGTTACGGGATCCTTGCCATCAAAGTTCTTCATATCAATCTTTGGAATATGGTGGGTCTTCAATCCAACGTTAGAGTCTATGAAATCATTATTAGCATTTCTTTTGTTCTCATCATGAATTTCCTCTACTACCTTTTCACCATTAGGAAGCTTTCCTTGTAGCAACTTTGTCAAACATTCCTTCAAACCTTTAAGTTTTGCTTCTATACCATCGATCTTAGCTTCCATGTCATTCTTCAAACCATCCATCTTAGCTTCCATGCCAGATTTTAAACCATCCATGTAACATTTTAGTTCATCTTTGGTTGCTCTTTGTGAGAGCAAAATTTGTTGTACTTGGTCTCGTAATTTTGATATATCATGTTGTAATTCTTCCTCTTAATGTGTCATAGTAAAGCTTTCTAAGGGCTTAATGGGTGTGGAATTATTTTTGGGAGGAATTTTAGAACACAATATTGATATTTGTGCTTGAATATTCCCTTGGAATCACTTAAAACTGATTTTTCAAACAAAAGTTACACAATTTTTAAAAACAAATACACACCTTTTTATTTCTTTTGAAGAGCTTGATATTGAAACTGATGTATCTCTGTGATTTTGGATCCCTAGTATTTGAAATTTTCTCCTATAGTATCACTCTGAGTCTTCTTTCCAATTCCATCGGTCGGACCTAATTTAGATTATTCAAGGTAAAGTTATGTTTGATCTCCCATGATGACCTCATTATACATTGGTTTAGTAGAGCAAACTTGTATGGAGTGCCATGTTTCACTATTTCTACCTTTAGCCCTGAAATTTCTATACAAAAAACTACAGTCTGTGCAATTTCTTCTACTATTTACATAATTCAAATTTGATTCCTGAAACGAAAGTTATGACAATTTTCCCTAGGTCACTTGTTTGAGACTAAATTTTGGAGCCTGCAAAAACCCTAACTTCCTTAGATCATATCTCCAGAAATATAGCGAACCAAGATCTGAAATTCGTACACAAGGTTCAACAGTATTTCTACTCCACATGGTTTCAATTTCAACTTCTGAAGCATCGTATAAAAAAATTTATAGTGAAAATTCCAAGATGGCTTGTTTGAATAAGTGAAACCCTAGAATCCAAAGCTTTGATGCCAAATGTTATGCAACTAGCTAAAAAAATAGAAGAAAAGATAGATCAACGACTTAAAAATTATCCTCTTCGATGGGGAAACCTCCTTTACATTACATAAAAGAACAATTATTGGATGATTCAAATGATAAAACCTACATTTTATATATAGGAGTCTAAGGGGTCACCATATAATGATATTCGACATAACAATAATAATGTAAGGGCACAACAATAACAATATTGGGCTTGTATTGGGCACAATAATAGAAATATGGGGACTACATGGGCACAACAATAACAATAAGGGGGCTACACTAATAATAACAACAAGGGGATACACTAGTATTATAGGGACCTAACACTTGTCCATTATGATCTCTATTTATATTGTACTCTAATGGTTAAATGGTTAAAGTATAATTTCTTGATGAAGAATAAAGAAAGGTTAAAATAACAGTAACACCTTCACAAGTAATTATCAAGATCTAAAATTCTAGCTTGTACTCGAATTACAAATTTACAACATGGTATCAGAGCGAGTTTGAAGGAGTTGAAGAGCAGTACGAAAAGTATGGAATCCAAGTCACATATTTGTAATATGATATGAGTTCCCTATGGTACGAGAAGCAATTGAAAGTTTAAATTATCTCTATGACATATGAACTCTTCAATCCTAAGATCTGAATCAATGAAAGCTCAGATCCAGTTGGAATCCAAAATTGCATCTCTAGGGCATCCAATTTTTCTCCGTGATAGTATTGATCAAAGCATGCATTTTGAAAGGTTCAATCTAACTCAATTGTATTTGTGTTAAAATCCCTATAATGGGATCTAAATTATCCATGTTTGGAGGATCAAGTACTCTCCATGATCCGAAGTCATCTCTGAAGTAATATAAGCCTCTATGAAACCATGACAGAATCAAACTATGATGGATCCAAGCCTTTTTGGGACAGTGGGATGATTGTGTCTCCCTTGAAACAAAATCCAATCTTATTGAATTTATGAAACTTTATCTAGTCATATAGTATACCAAATGACTAAGCTCTCAAAAATAGTAATGGTGTCCAAATTATACAGTATGAGTGGAATGGTGTTAAGTCTTTATGGTGAGTTACTTCAGAGTGCTATGATATTTCTGGTCTGAACCATCTCTATTTTATGCACAAGACCGAGTTACTTATTCTCTATGGAAGCACAAGTCTAAGTAGAATGAAGTATGCATCTAAGATATTTGGAAGGAGTCTGAATTCAATGCACTAGTCTAAGTTATGAAGAAAATATAAAATCCTTATTATCTTAGTCTCTGTAGCATTGCAAGGATATTTCTTTGCAGCAACCAGAAGAAATTGTAACTAAAGTGCACCAAATCTCTTTATGAAATCTCTCTTGAAGATCAAATATTTATAAGGTTCATATTTATGTTATAAGTGTTGTAATCACTGTGATTCTATCCTAGTTTGAATGTCGAAGGTATGAGGTGTTTTTGTTGAAGAAAGACGATATGTTAAAAGGGACCATATCTATGTGATTTTTCTTATTGGAAAGAGGACTGAGTTTTTGAAGTTGATCTTTGTGATAAAAGGATTGTATAGCTAGATAGATAACGCTGAAATAATATTTATCACACTCTACTAGAGGTATGTATAATCTTTTGTTATCATATCTCAAGATCTAGGCATAGATCTAAATTGTAAGTTTGTTCCAAATTCTCTTGCAACTAATGACTCCTAAGTTCATCAAAAGAATGATCTCATAGATATATAATCTTAGAATTCTATGTCAATCTTATTTCTTGGAGTGATAGATCTTCTAGGTGATGACGAAATATCATTTAGGAAATAACACGAAATATAAACTAACAATCTTATGCTCCATTGAAAGATATTATTGACATCTGATGTATTAGAGGGCCCATTGTATAAAAGGTCATGTCCCCTCTCTCTCTCTTGAGGACAAATACATAATCAAAATTAATATATGTTTCCATCATGAGTATTAAGATCTGCTCATATGAAAATTAAGTTTTTGTGATCAAATTTAGAACGGAACATCAAGGCTTGAAAATGGAATTTCTAGGGTTTGTAGCTAACATCTTAATATGTGTGTAGAAATTTCAATTTGGAAGATGGCAAGTATTATGGATTTTAGATATTGAAGCATTTAGGGTTTGTACACCCTATCAAAATTTGAACTTAGAAAACCCTAGGGTTGATTGTTTTCGTTGATACTAGAAGCCATGGCTCTTGGGAATGACAGAAATAACAGCATGCTAATGTGAGGACAATAATGGTGAAAATTACAAGAAGTTAAATATTAAGAGGGAGTTGATTTTTCTCAAAAGATAAGTATTCTATAAATTTTCTCTTTGATTAATACTATTGTTATTGTCTTTAATTTTCAGATAGTTTATGTCTATGTATCCTTTGCTTGGTTGTAATCATTTTTTCATATCCTCTTAGAGAGGATTGCAGGACAATGGCTAGGGCTTCCCAAGCATTGGCAGCAGATGAAAGAATTGGAAGAATGAAGCAAAGCATGAGGACTTTCCCGATGTGAATTAAAACAAGAACCAAGTTTAGAGGGAGTGAGCAATTTAAAGTACATGCCTTGATTAATTGTGCCTAAGACAAGTCAAGATCTAGTATGCAATAAATGGAAGTATAGAAGAAAGAAGGATCTCCCAGTAAAAGAAAGAGAGGAAAAGGTATTTCCTTCAAAAGGGTATGAAAGTAAAATTTGATGTAAATTATCTTGGATTGATACACTACTACTTGGGACTTGAGGTTTGGAAAAAAGTTGGTAAAATATTCTTTGGTCAAGGAAAGCATATGATTGAGATCCTCCTGGAGTTTGGATTATGGATTGCAAACCTATGGAAAACCAATTTGAAGAAGTTGAGGAATAATGATCCAAATGTTGTTAATGATATGTATGAGATCTATGTGTAAAATTTCTTGAGGTTGTATAAATCACAAGTGTTAAAATTGAGTTTTATGAGCTTTATGTTAAATTCTTATACACATCAAACATGAATTTGAACTCTAAAATAGCAGAAAAAAAAACAAACAAATACACCATAAAATAACCATAACACAGCAAGTGATGAAGGATTTCACCCCTCCTGGGCTATGTTTCCTGGTCCAGCTTCCAATGAGTGGCCCTCTTTCATTATGCTCATAAAATGGTGATTACATACATTTGCAGTGCTCCAGTGGCTTCAAAACTTGTTCCATTAGCTTCAAACCTGTCAATAATTCTTGTCTAGCCTCTTTGTATCCTCAAAAAAGATAAAAAAATGAGAAATTTATGAGCTTCCCAAGTTTTTTTCTGCTAGTTGATCCACAAATTTGCCAAGTTCAGCTAGATAACCTACAATTTCGCCCCATTTTTCTCTAACAAAGCAACAAATCAGCCCAATTCTGACGCAATTTTTTGTATAGTTTAAATGCCTAATCCGACATAAAATCCAAATTTTGAATCATATAAAATATGTCTGAAATAATTAATTTCAAAAAATTCAAAACATCGCCATTTTAAACTTTAAATGTTATTTTTGTGGGTCTTATACACATGGACTATGTGTGGCATAATGGTAAGTGAAAAATTTTGTTGGTATGAGGTGTTGTGTTTAAATCCCATGAAGTGCAATTCATATTTCTAACCAATTTTTGGTGGCCCCCATGCTGCCACGTGGTGACCTCTGGTTGGGCCATGTGGCAGCCTCTGGTTGGCCACGTAACAATCAATGAAATCCACACACATCAGCACCATTCAAGGCCTGCCACGTGTCAAGCAATGGTAGGCAGAAAAAAAATGATTTCAACCAATCACAAGAGGCCACGTGGCAGCCTGCCACTGGCCGAAAATTTTCCCAATCAATTGTCCTTTTTTGCAAAATTTGTATGTTTGGGAAAATGAACAGAACTCGTTTCTGGGAACAGACGGTGTCGGTTTTCCTTGAAATGAGTTGCGCCGGATTCAGAATAAAGAGATATACGCAGTCGTTCAGGTTCCACACCATTTTGACAACATTTATTTTTGAGCATATTTTTTAGCACCTTGTCACTCCTCCTCACTAGAAGCTTTCGGACCCCAAAATCTCATTAGGGGATTTTTCAGGTCTAAAATGGGCCTTCTAAGGGAATTATAAAATAATAGTGAAAATAATAAAATAAGATTAGATTACATCATCAAATTTTAGAGGGAAAAAAAAAGACTACATTCAACTTGTATTTTCAACTTATCTCCCTATGGATTTACTCAAATTTCGAGCGGGAACACCCATTGGATGAAAATTTTGATTCCTCATCCAAGGAGTACTCATGTTGCATGCTTTTCATGGACCCTGCTACACCAAAAATGAGAAATACATGAAAATTGTGATTGCAATCACGTCTTTCATGTTTTCCTCATTTTTCGTGTAGCAAGGTCCATCGAAAGTATGAAACATGGGTAATCCTTGGATGAGGAATTAATTTTTTCATCCAACGAGTACTTCCACTCGAAATTTGAGTAAAATCTGAGGGTGATAAGTTGAAAAATTAGTTTTATTATTTTATTATTTTTTAATCTTTTTACTTTTTTACCCCAAAAATGGTGAATCGTCCCCCATGGTTGACATCATCATCTTGAATCCTATTGGTTCTTATAAAATTTATTTTGGTTGTATATTTTCTCAAGAGGCCCATTTTAGACCTCAAAATTTCTCTAATTATTTTATTACTAAGCATCTGTATGAGGGTAAGCCCCCTTACCCTTCTAGTCTCAATCCACTAGAACTTTTTTGAATTTGACAATTTGAAATTTTCATGGAAACTGATCTTTTCCCTTGATTTTGGAGAGCCTGTCTTGTTGTTGTAGATACCATCTTGCTGCAATTTCCCATATTTTTCATAACAACAAACTGTCCTTGAAGAAACAAACATGATCTCTCCTTGGTCGTTAATTAAAGGAAACTTAAACAACTTAAAATTATTCTCACCTTGAACACTGTCGACCTAATGATGTTTAGCATGTCTCGCCTTGTCCTTGGCTCGACTCTTGACCAAACATGATCGACATCGCCATGCAACTTCCCATTTCAAATACAATACTTTGTGAAACCCACAAGAAGAAATTTTTAACCCAATGCCCTCTTTGTCAAATTCTTTTGATGCTTACTCTTCGACCTTTGTACTCTCTTGCACTGGCATCTTGTTCACATCACTGCTCAACAATGATGCATGTTGCTGCAATTTTACCACATCTTGTTTACCTCTTTTGAAAGGCAACATGTTAGACTCCTGAAAAATCTTATAACAACCATTATAAACCTTTAATAAAATCAAAATTTTCATTTGATGTGTCACCTTCAAAGGCCTCATTCACAACATGTTGATGCTTGAACATTAACAAAGAAAAATTTTGATTAGCATTCACAATTCTCTTCATTTGTCCAGCATGCATAAGAGATGAATTCATCTTCTTACTAGGCACTCTAACAATGTACTCAATCCCATTCTTGAACAAGTGATACTTATTCTCATGGCAATGAAAGATTTCCATCCTATCATAAAGATACAGGCTACCCAAAACAATACCAGAAATATCAAGCGAAACAACATCAAGTTCAACTTCATCAAGAAAGTTTGCAGTGATTACAAATCTAAGTATGCACTTCCTCATTACCTGAAAATTTTCATTCTTACATATCCAACCTAAAGGATAAGGTCTTGGATGAGGAATGGTTTCTAAATTCAACTTCTTGACTAAGTCTTTAGAAATAAGGTTTTCTTGTGAACCACTATTAAATAGGGTGTCAATCTTGGTATGCTTTGAAATAACTCCATGGAAAATCCCAATTGTTGTTTCACCATCTTGAGTACTATTGAGAGAACTTGAAGAAATAGTACTTGCAATTTCCTTACCTTTAAAACCCATTGCGGTGATATTTTTTTCATCTCTGGAATCGGAACCTAAATCATGTGTTATTTTTGCAGTTGTCTTCTCCTTCTCCTTGTTTTTAAGCTTGTTGGGTCTCATCTTTGGTTGAAGTTTCCAGCAATGATCTTCATCATGCCTATATTTGGAACAATGTTTGCATGTGAGTTTTTCTTTCTCCATCTTGATGGAAGCATTCTTCTCACCTTTACCCTTGAACTTACCCTTTCCTTTCTCTTAAGACTCAAATGTATCCTCACTTGTCTCCTTTTAAAAATGTTTCCCTCTTGTCTCTAGATGTGTGGCCTATACACATACTTCATCTAAATTTGAAGGATTAAACATGAGAATAGCATGTCTTAGGTAACTATGCAAACCTCCAATGTACTTTAACAAAGTTTCTTGAGATGCCAAATCTACACCCAAAATTAGTGCTCTTCTCCTAAACTCTTGAGTATATCTTTGCACATTTTTTCCTGTACCTTGCCTAAATTTTTGCCAATCCATTATAGCCTTTTGCATGTATGTTAATGGAAAAATTTTTCTCCTTAAGGCAGCAACAAAATCATTCCAAGAGGTTAAGGCCTTACCATGTTTCTTCATGTCCTCTTGAGTTTTGGCTTCCCACCAAATAAGTGATGTACTTTCCAATCTCAATGAAGCAAGCTGAATATTTTTGTCATCATCCTTGATTATTTGTATCCTGCAATACTCTTCAAGCTGACGTACCCAATTGTCTAATATTTTAGCATCTACCTCTCCATCATACATAGGCAAATCAAACTTAATTTCAAGCTTTAAAAATGGAGTTTTACCATGACCTTCTAGAGAATGTGGAAGTGTTTGTGAAGGGCTTGTTGTGGAAGAAGCTGATGTTCAAGATGGTGATGAGGATGGAGGTGAAGAGAATGGTGGTGTCAAAGGTGGTTTTTCACCATTCCCATTACCTTTTGGAGGCTTGTCTCCATCTCCAACATCTCTTGTTGAAGACTTATCTCCCTTTGGAATATTGGAGCTCTCACCTTGCATCCTTGTGCTTCTCTCCTCATAGAGAACTTTCACCATTCTTGACATATAAACTAATTCTTTCTTGGAGGCTTTTTCATCCTCTGACATATCGTCAGGCTCCCATTCATGTGACATACTTGTTGAAGCTTCAACTACAATTTGAGGAAGAAATTGTGGTGGAGATTGTGGCAAACTTGTTCTCCTTGTCCTTGGCCTGACTTGAGGACTTGCAACCACAAGATTTCCTTCTCCCCTCTTGAGCTTCAACCTTGTAAGTATCACATACACTTTCGAACAATTAAAACCTCACAGAAACAAGGATACCAAACTTGATCAGTATGAGATCTATATGTAAATGTGATTGAGGTTGCATAAATTGCAAGTATTAAAATTGAGTTTTATGAGCTTTTATGTTAAATTCTTATACACATAAATCCTGAATTTAAACTTTGAAATAGCAGAAAACAACAGACAAATACACCATAAAAATAACCATAACACAACAAGTGATGAAGGATTTCACCCCTCTTCGGCTACGTCTCCTAGTCCAGCTTCCAATAAGTGGCCCTCTTTCATTATTCTCATAAAATGGTGATTACATACATTTTTAGTGCTCCAATGGCGTCAAAATATGTTCCGTTAGCTTCAGAAATATCAAAAAATCATGTCTAGCCTCTTTCCGCCCCAAAAAAGGATAAAAACTGAGGAATTTATGAGCCTCCCAAGAGTTGTTGCTAGTTGACCCACAAATTCGCCAAGTTCGGCCAACTATCCTACAATTTTGCCCCATTTTTCGCTAACGGAGAAACAAATTAGCGAAATTCTGGCGCAATTTATGGGTTATTTTAAATGCCCAATGCAGCCTAAAAACCAAATTTCGAATCATATGTAATATGGTAGAATTAATTTATTTCAAAATTTTCAAAACAACATCATTTTGAACTTTAAATATTTTTTTGTGGGTCCTATACGCAAGGACTACGTGTGGCGTAATGGTAAGTGAGGAATTTCATTGGTATGAGGTGTTGTGTTCAAATCTTGGGGAGTGAAATTTTGATTTCTAAACAGTTTTGGTGACCCCATGCTGCCACGTGGCGGCGTTTGGTTGGGCCATGTGGTAGACTGTGGTTGGCCACCCAACAACCAATGAAATTCACCCACATCAGCACCATTCAGAGCCTGCCACGTGTCAGGGAGTGGTAGCCCCAAAAAAAATTGATTTCGGCCAATCACAAGAGGCCATGTGGAAACTTGCCAATAGCCCAAAATTTTCCCAGTCAGTTGTCATTTTTGCAAAATTTCTCTGTTTGGGAAAACGAACAGAACTCATTTCTGGGAGAATACGGTGTCGATTTTCTGCAAAAAAAGTTGTGTCGAATTCAGAACGACGAGATCTATGTGGTAGTTCAGGTTCCACACCACTCTAAAAACTTTAATTTTTTAGCATATTTTTGAGCACCTGCTCAGTTGATCCATCATTGTACCAACAATTGATTGGTTCTCTGATGTATTTGATTCGATTACTAAGTTGGAAGTGTTGATGATGAGAAAAGAACTATTAATGGTTGTTTCTACTTGGGATGTGTTATGATTTATTGGAAGAGTTGGAAGCAATATTTTGTTGCACTAAGCACCACAGAGGTCGAATCTATAACAACTTGTGCAGTTAGATGTAAAGAAATTTGACTCTGTAAAATGTTTGATGGACCGTTTGATGTTGTGTTGGATTTGACTATTATACTTTGTAATAAGTAGTATGAATATTGTTAGAGAACCTATTTTTTCATGGAAGGTCGAAGCACATTATGATTTGAGATATGATGCAGATGGGAGTCGATAAGCTACAATATATCTCCACAGATTAACATGTAGTTGATGTAAGGGAAGATTGAGTAATTCTTATACAAGCATGGGCTTATGGATAACTCCTCCCAAGTTGAGAGAGATTGAGGATAGAAAACTATTTTCTCCATGTGTCATGTATTGTGACTAGGAATAACACCCTAAGTCAAGTACATGGACAAGGATAGGGAGAATGGTAGAGTAGAAAAGCATCAAGGACTAACATTATTTTTTCATGTACTATGGTTGATTAGGACTGACACCCTAAGTCAAGTACATTGGCCCAGTTTAATAATGGTCCATTGGATCGACATTTCCTCACGACAAGTATGAAATGGTCATGTGGAGCAAATATTTTGGTGAACCTAGGTGGAGTATGTGCCTCGAAGAGGTTTTGTGTGGTTTCCTACCGAATGCCTCCCAACATTGTTCACTGATCTAGTGGAGAGATAGAGCTTACTTAGCAAGGCCTTGGTAATTTTATAATGTTGGTTATGATGATGGTATCATTGATGATGTTTATAAATATGGATCCTTTCTTATAAAAATCTTCAACTTGAGAATATCTTGATGAGTCATTATAAATACCTCCTTAGTTAAGAGGCAGTGTTGAAATTGTAACTAGGTTCAGTATTCAAGATTGTGATCTTGTAAAGAGTCAAAAATAATGTATTTAAGTCAAAATAAAAAAAAGTTATATCACGTCCCATTTGTACATTTAAAAGAAAACAAAATTGAATCTTATAGCATATTTATGTCTCTAAAAAATTCTCAAGTCAACCCTCCAAGAAGTCATGTCAACATGCTTATGAAGACACTCATTCACTCTTGATGGAGGTTATATATAGATCATTCGTCTCCCTCCAAAAGATACCTCACAAGAAGAACATATGTCTTTGGAAGCATACAAAGTCTAAGGCTACACATCTTTATGGAAGATAACGAAATATGAGGCTACATATCTATATGAAAGAAAGCGAAATTTGAGGCAACATGTCTCTATAGAAGAAAGTGAATTCTAAGGCGGTATCTATTTTGAACTACATGAAGTTTTTTAGGCTCCCATTCTGAAGTATAATTTTTGACATGATCTGAACCAGAAGACGAAATTCATCCCTTTATGGAAGACTAAAGCATACCTCCTTCCATAATTAATTATGGATAGTTTGAGATATTATCCTAGAGACCTTGGAGGGTTGGCTTGGGTTTTAGAGAATGATTATCTAGTTACTACTAGTTATTTTGTATATGACTTGGATTTATCTTGTTGAAAAAGATGCTATAAGGAAAGGATCGTTGGGTTTTCCCCTTGTGGGTTTTTCCCTAGCCAGTGGCATAATTTATGGTGTCTCGTGTCTCTTGTGCACTATGATCTCAATTTATCTTGTACTTGAATGGTTAAATGGTTAAAATATTATTGCTTGATGAAGAATAAATAAAGGCTAAAATAACAATAACACCTTCACAAGTAATTATCAAGATCTGAGATTCTAGCTTGTACTTGAATTTCAACATTCTTACTTAGTATAAAATGGCTATCCAAAGGTGTACTAACTAATTTTTAATTCCTTATATTAAATATTTTCAACACCATTTCTATGTACTCACCCTAAGACAAATTTAGTTTGTGATTTTTCATATCTCTTGTTATTCTCATACCAAGGATTTGATTTGCATCACCCAAATCCTTCATTGCAAGCGAATTGGCCAATTTTCTTTTGAGCACTTTTATTTCATGCATGTTAGACCCTGAAATAAACATGTCATCTACATGAAATAGTACTATAATATAGATACCATCATTTTGTTTGTTAATATAAATACAGGTGTCATAATGACATCTAGTATAACCTTGTTCAAACATAAACCTATCAAATTTTGGTTACCACTGCCTCGAAGCTTGTTTTAAGCCATACAATCTCTTCTTCAACATGCACATTAATTTATCCTTCCCTTTGACCTCATACCCTTGTGGTTGTTTCAAATAAATCTCTTCTTCCAAATCCCCGTGGAGAAAGGTTGTCTTTACATCTAACTATTCAAGAAGAAAATATCATGCTGCCACTAAACTTAAAATAGTTTTGATTGAATTCATTTTAACAATAGGATAAATTATTTCATCAAATCATATACCTTTCTCTTGTACAAACCCCTTCACAAAAATTCTAACCTTATACATTTTTTTTCCTCCATCTTTTTTCTTTAACTTGTAGACTCATTTATTATACAATGTTATTTTACCTACAGGCAACCTGACTAAGTCCCAATTTTGGTTATATTCCAAGGATTCCATCTCTTCTTTCATGGCTTTCTCCCACTTCATGTTGGTTTCTACCAACATTTATTCTTCATATCCTTCTGGTTCACCAAAATCAAACATCAAAACATAACATAATGAAGGAAAATATCATTCAGAGGGCCTACTTAACTTGGCATATCTTCTAAAAATACTTGGAGGAGTTTGAGGTGCTTGTTGTTGTTGATGATCATTATCACTTTTTGGCACCGTTGAATTTTCTTTTTATGTGATCTAATCAAGCATTATATATTATGTGTTTTCCTTTTCCTATTTCTTCCTTTGCAACCGCCTTTCATTGAATACCACATCTCTACTCCTATGATTTTATGGATTTCATAATCATATAAGTGATAACCAAAATCATTAATGCCATATCCAAAAAATGTATACTTCTTTGATTTCTCCTCAAGATTTGTTCTATTTTCTTTATTAATGTGGACACATGCTTCACAACCGAAATTCCTTGAAAGTGAGTAGTTTACCTTCTTACCTCTCCATGCCTCATCTGCAATACCACCATCCAAGGAACTTGAAGGATCTTTTTTTATTAGATAAATAACAATATCTACAACATCTACCCAAAATTGTAAGGGTAATCCTACATGCAATCTCATACACCTTGCACATTCCACGATTGTAATATTCATCATTTTTTACAAACATTTTTGTGTGGTGTCCCTGGAACTGTCTTCTCTTTACAAATTCTGTCGTATGAAAAATAATTATCAAAATTCTTGTTGTAGTATTCACCTCCATTATATGATCTGAGACACTTCAACTTCTTTCATGTCTCATTCTCAACCAAATATTTCCATTTCTTAAAAGTATCAAAGACTTTAGATTTATTTCAAATACAATAAACCCAAACTTTCCTATTTGTATCATCAATAAAAGTAACATAATAATGAGAGCCACCGAGAGATGATACTTTAGTTGGTCCCCATACATCTGTAAGCAGAAGCTCTAATTTTTCGCTCTTCATTCCTTTTCCAACTCTGAGAAATATAACTCTCTTTTGTTTTCCATAAGCCTACTTCTCACAAAAATCCAAATCAACATGCTTGAAACCTGGCAACAAATTTCTTGAATGAAGAATCAACATCCCCTTCTCACACATATTCCCAAGCCTATGATGCCACAGTGTCGTATCTTCTCTTGTGGAGGTTAAATCAATAGAAAAATGAGAAATACCATTGCATATATACAATGTACCTACCTTCTCTCCATTTTCTATTACTAGGGCTCCTTTAGTGACCTTCTAGGTTTTCTCTATAAATGTAGTTACATGACCTTCACTTCCCAACTTCCCTATTGAAATTATATTTTTCTATAGATCTTGAGCATGCCTTACCTCCTTTAACAACCAATGGCTTCCAGTATGTTGTTTTATAACTACCTTACCCACTACAATAATTGGATAGGGTTTATCATCACCTAGACAAATTTTTCCAAAATCTCTTTGAACATGGTCATGAAAATTTTTCCTATGGGGTGTGGCATGGAATGAAGCCCATGAGTATACCACCTAGGGATCAATAATATTTTCTAATGAAATAATCAAAGCATATTGCGACACATCACTTGTTACATTCACTTCCTGATTGTTCTCTTGTTGTCAATCTCCTTTTCCCTTTTGAGACTTACAGTCTTTCTTCAAGTGTCCTTTCTTCCCACATTTCCAGCAAACTATCCCTGATATGGATTTGGATCTACCTTTCCTTGACTTACTAAAATATCCTAGTTTCTTTCCTCACTCTAATTTTCTTCCCCTGGTCTCTATTTTTAAAGCATTACCTGATGTCTCACCTGAGCTTTTTCATTGCATTTCCTTGTTAAGGATAGCACCAACAACATCACCAAACTCTAAAGTACTAGTAATAAAGATAGAATTACTAATAGCCTTAACTAATCCATTCCAACTTTTTAGTAATGAGCACAAAAACAAGAGAGCCCTGACTTCATTATCAATATTTACCCCTATAACTTAAATGACCCATAATTGTGTTAAATTCATTTAAGCGATAAAAATCAAATCCACCTTTTGACATCTTCATATTAAATAAATTATTCATAAGAAATACCTCATTTGAGGCTGAGTGGGTTTCATATAGTTTGGACAATGCCTTCATTAGACCTTCCTAGTGCCTTTCTATTAAGAATCTCCCATTCTTAATCCATCATACTCATTGGCTTCTTTACTTTTCCACCCAATGGTAGGTAAATATATTTCCGATACAGATAGTCCTCCATTTTCATCTTCCATAGCTAATAGTTTTAGTCATTGAATTTCTCGACCTTAAACCTACCATCTTCTGCCATTGCTCCCACTCGAACCAAGAATCCTTCTTTTTTGTGAGTTTCTTAACCAAATATACCTTCGGCTCTGATACCATTTGTTAAAAATTGAATAACGGAGAAATGAAATGCAGAAAAGCATAAAACAAGAGACACAAATATATGTGATTCACCCGATCTGGCCTACCTCCACAAAGAAACAACCAATCCTTCATTTTATATTATCCAACAAACTGAAGGGATACAACCTAAAACACATGTTGTAACTTCCTCTTCGATATCACACACTTTCCTCTCTTTTTCTCACGGAATAATACACAACCATAATACAATTACCACATAATAACCAAGGGTTTCCTTCTAGGGTGAAAAACCCCTAAATTAACACAAATTCTACCATTGTATTGACTACAAAATTACAATATTTTACAAGACAATTTTCTAAAAGTATTTTCTTTCGAGGGGATTGCCCCCAAACCCCCACCAAGGGCATCTCCCTTGCCCACCCCCTCTATCAAGGACTAAGATCCAAACATACCCGAAAACAAGTCTCTAAATAAGGAAGATAATCAGCCTCCACACCCAACAATGTATATATATTCGAAGGGTCAAAAAACCCAGAAATACTATCCGCACACCTTACACCTTTTGGTGCATTTGTTAGCATACTTAAGTATATTACAAGGCTTCCCTCCTTAAAAAATCTTTGTCCTCGATACATAAGCAAACAGAGACTTATTCTAATATAATGAACGCTCATTTTGTGTTCGTTAGTAATTATGATAAGATTGAAGACACAAAGTGATACAACATTCAAATCCTTGAACAATATTAGCACATCAAATAAGGATCAATCCAGCGAAACTCAATTTTTTTTCGCTCTTAATCCTTCATGGTTGTTTATTTCCTAATTTTGTTTCCTTTGACTCCATGTATTGTTGGTGTAAATTTTCCAATTGGTAGTAGTAGTTTGTCTCTAATATTGTCCTTTTGAATGCCTCATTTTATGAATATTAATGAGTATTCCATATTCTTCCTTGATAATGTTATTCTTGTCAAGGGTGTCAATATGGTATCATATGTGATGGTTCTTCTACATCCTACAATCTCATTACATCTATCTTCTTTCCAACGACAATGGCATCCCTTCTCCTCTTTCCTTAGTCTTTGAGTACTCTAGAGTACTATAGACTTCAAGATAATACAATTGTATTTGACAGGTACCTTCTCCAAATGAAGTTCAAATTCTTCAAGTATTTCTAGTGACCTTGAATTTTGTCTTATTTCTCCTTTTGAAGTTGTTGTGTGATCCATATATCAAATTCTTACATCCTTCCTCAATTCTAAATTGCATTTTTATTTCATGCCATTAGTATTTAAAGAATCTTACTGCTTTTTGCAAACTTCCAGTTCAAGTTTTTTTATAATATTTTGTGACAATATCTTCACGTTATTCTTTGATTTAGACTCTTATTATTATATTTTAACCCTCTTAACCTCATTGCAAAATTTCAATGTTTTCTTATTCACGACCCTCCATGCAAAATTTCAATGTTTTCTTATTCACGACCCTCCATGCAAAATTTCAATGTTTTCTTATTCAAAATCCTAACATGTTGTATTGCTTTCCTTTATGTCATCAACTTATCAATTTGATACTTCTTCACATGTAATTTAAAACACTTTTCTTTTTAATAACTTTTTCTTAGCATGTGAGTGGAAATTATTTTTTCTTATGCTAACTATTTGACTTGACATCATTTTAGGTGATACTTAGAAATGTTCATGTGTTTTCTTACAATGCAAATGGAAATTAATTTCATTTATTGCCTGAGTATGAAATCTTTGTTTGACTTGTATTTTTTTATGTGCATTTTTCTTTTTAATTTTTAATTTTTTAAATGATTTTGTGCCACAATGTTTAAAATATTTATATAACTTTTTTATTTCATTCTTTTTCTTCTCTTTTTTTTTCTTCTGCAATTTCCTTTTTAATTTATTTTTGTTTTTGTTCTTTTAAATGATTTTATGCCACAAGACTAAAAATTATTTGTAGAACAATTTATTTCATTATTTTTCTTCTCTGTTTTTTTTTCTTCTAGTTTTTTATAGGAATTAAAAGTGGGCAACCAGCTTGGAGTTATGGCATAACCTTTTTTTTAATAACAATGGCAAAATAAACTTGATCATCAATAAGTAAAAACAACAAAAAAACTTTACTTGACCATAGATCCATGGAAAAACTACTGTAATACCAATTGAAGTTAACCTCTTGGTCACTTCACCTAAACAAGCATCCATTATAACAAGAACGAATCTATGTATTCCTCGGGGGATAAATGGTAGTTATACATTATTCATTGACATGTTATTAAGATAAAATGAATGTGCATATAATTGCATGTAGGGGTGATAAGGCATGTCCTTAGCAAGAGGCATGACTTATCATTATTATATATTAGTGATTCATTATATAAAAAATAGTTCTATGATTATTATTACATGATAGTTATTATGTAATATATTTTAATTATATTAGGGTATCAATGTGAAAAGCAAATAAATTGAACTAGCACTTCTATAATCCACAATGTAAATTCCAATGTTGATATTTTCAAGATATACCATTCTTGTTTAACTAATTGCAACATACAATATTCTACGCAAATGTTTGTATTATCTTCCCAATGGGTTCTTTTAAATTCCCAATTTGGGAAGCTTAAAAAAATTTCCAAGATATTACTTTTGGAGCTAATTTAGTGGTAAAAAGTGTCTTCCATCGATTTTGTGGTGATTTACACAATGTCCCCATCAATTTTGTGGTGATTTGCACAATGTCCAAACAAGATGAGGTTCAATTGGCATTGGTGTTCAAGGTGTTATTTGGTGTACCGAATGGGTTTGTTCTTGATCTTTTTGGAAATGAACAATGTATGCAATTTCCTAAATTCATAGTTACTAATTTAAACAAAATGTTGATTTTCAAAGTTTGTTTCACCTCTATGACAAGTCATCAACTCTACAAATTTTAAGATTACAAGTTACTCATTCTTAAGAAAATTTCAATGGCATGGAAGAAGGTAGTCCTTGCCTTTGATGGCATGTTTTGTAAATCAAAAGGGCCACTGGCTAGTGACTATTTGGTCTTAGAAGATCCAAAGCAGTTAACTTTTCCTCATATAAAGAGGCTCTCACCTAAATGATTGGCTATAAGGCACTCTTTGTATGGGGTGTCATTTCAGGTCATACCACAACAGATTGGGAGCAAGGTTTAGACGTTGAGAAAAGGAAATGGATTGTACGTTTAAACATGGCATGGGAGCACAAGGCCTCTTATCAATTGAGGGTTCTTAGATTGTGGATTTACCTTAAGAGCTAAACTCACCAAGCTATCTTCATAGATGCACTATCAATCATAGTTGATGCGATGCATTTTTTTGGAAAGATAGCCGCACCCCCGGGGAATGGTATCACATACATGCAATTACCATGCAAAGATACCCTATTAGAGGGTACTCATGTGAACACTCACCTCACTTCCAAGAGTTCAACATTGTATTATAATAGTTGAAATTAAATTCTTCTAGGGTTGTGGTTGAATAATAAGAGTTTCCAAAGTTTTCTTCACAGTAGACATTTTGGAGATAGATCATATATCTCCATATATAGACCATTCAAATTTTGGGATAAAGAGTGTTTAATAATTCATACTTTTCTTTAGAATTTTGTAAGGGGTGATATATGTAAAACTTAAAACCCAATTTACACTGAAGGATATTTCATTAAGATGGATGCAAAATTCTCAAGGACTTTCCCGTTTCCTTTTAGATAGACGTGCATTAACTTGTACTTTGTTCTTTCACCACATTTTCCCTAACTAAAAAATAGTGGTGGGTACCCTTCACACCCAAGTATATTGCACTTGCAAATCTAAATCACTTGGAGAATATTTCTCCAAAGAAACTTCATTGATTATAATAATTGAGCCTTTACTCCTAAAGGTACTTTTTCCCAAGCAATTACATATAATACAAAAAAACATGAAACCAAACATTATTATAAAATCATGAATTTGCATACATCATACATGACAAATGATGATAAGAATTATCACAAAATGAGGAAATGTAGGGCTTTAGTATATATCCTACTATCCAACATGCGAATGTTTGTATGGATAGTCCCTGTAAGGCCCTACTTTCATAGAAGCAACATATCTAACAAACTCAATAAGTGACCAACTAACGTGAAAATGTCATAACTAACTCCATCAATGAAGCCAAACCAATATGGAGGCTTGTATTTATATAAGGATCACTTTTCCAAGTTAATGCAACCTCTACTTAGAGACATCCATCTAGCTATGGTGCATTGTGCCTGGTTATACATTTTCATATCTCAATCTCATATATAAGCAAGTTCCTTTTAAGACAGGGCCTCAATAGGACCCCAAGTGACAAGGACACATCATAACAAACACAATTAATGAGGTCAAACCTATGTGTATATGTGAGAGGCACCTTCCTAGGTTAATCTAGCCGCTTCCTTAAAGCCATTCATCTAACCATGGTTCATTGCGCCTGATTGTTCCTAATCATATCTCAATCTTATTTGCAAGTCGGTTCATGTGAATACTTGTGAGCCAATATCTACATGTAGACATATATATTTGTAATTAACCTCACATCTAAGTTCTTGCTAATATTTGTGCCCCATTAGCTACTTGTGAACCAATTTCTTTCCCTAATATGCCAACACTTCCACATGCAAGTAAGCATAAGGCAATTGATGTTAATGTGGGTCGTAATAATATTCCTATTCAAGCCACTAGCTGGACAAAAGAAGGGAAATTCTCGAACATGAGCCTTAGAATCTTTTGTACTAGCCATTAATTGAGTCAATTATCATTTGAATCTCACGTTTGGAGGGTGGTGGTCTAAGTCATTCGAAATTTGGAAATGGCTTTGAAACTAACAGTGACGCATTTTACAAATGGCACCTTCATAATTGCCACAAACAACGAAATGATATATATAAAGTTTCTTAAATCCAAATGTAATCATTTATATAATATATAGTTGGAATCACATCTACACACTAACTTTTCTTTTTATTATTTGAAAATCTTCATTGGTATGTTTAAGTATACACCTAGTTTTAGTTTTATGTTTTTAATTGAACCCTAACAGATTTAGTATCCAAAAACTGCAAATGCTTTTGAGAAAATGCCAAAAACATTACTTTTATTTTTTAAAATAAATGTCTCAGAAATATTTCTATTCCACAAATGCCTTGGAAATGTTTCGAAGGTGTTTCTAGGGAGTTGCATAATAGTTTATTCACCAAAAATGTTTCCAGTATGGAAATGGGGTGGCAGGGAAGTGTTTGAGATAACCTAGGTGATAGATATTATCTAGGCTAGATTCTAGTGCATGGACAGCTGTTATTAGTGACTAAACATTGTTGCTATATGTCTACTAAGTCTACCGATGGGGAATTCCCTTGAATTACAATTCTCGCAGCACACTACTACTGAATCTACTACTGCTTCTAGATAAGACACCTAAGGGAAGAGGAGGGACATATGTTACCAGAGTTGGATCCTAAGGGAATTCCCTTGATTTTTGCTTCTTTAAGGCTGTAACTTACTCAGCAGACTCAGACACTGTAACTCTCACAAGACTGGCCAGAAATCACCAAGATGCACAAAAAACTGCTGTATTATAAATTTCGTCAATCAGAATGTATTATATTTTCTATAACAAAATTCCTGGTTTTTTTTAGTCCTCACCTTAAATTTCGCAGAATCTTGGAACTGAATTTTCCCAAGTCACCGAGTGCTCCTGACTCTTAGCCTAGACAAGTTTTTTCCAAGTCCGAATCTCACGACCTCTATGTAGACAATCCATGGAAGATAAGAGCACTGACCAAACACTAGCAAGTAATCATACAACACAATTCATGAAATGAATTCCATGTGAGCCCATATACGAACATGTAGGTTACAGCCACTTGCAAAAGGTCATTGATATACTTAGCACTATAATAGATGCTGTATATAATTTCAAAGCTCTTCCAGTTCCAAACTTTAGTGATAAGTAAACACTGATTCTATTGTTGTACATGAGAAGAGACCCAGTTGACCAAAATAGTATAATGCACTTGATAGGTCCAGGGTCCTGTATGCGTGACTTCACAGGAATGGAATTCAGGACAGCTAGTACAGCAAAACATCTTTGGCAATGCCATCTACACAAAAATTCATTGTCCAGTCAATTTTGCACAACAGAGAGAGACACAATTAAATTGTAATAAAAGAACAAAACTGACATCCAAATTGAATTTTGGATGATTGTGGGGTCTAATTTACAGGTGCAAAACAGACCTCTTAATGTATTTAGTATTTACACAACACTTCTGGACCACATATGCAGCAGCACACTCTGATCCACAACCTGAAAAGAATTTTCTACTCCTGCTTTCTGAATTTCCATCATAAATCTTATAGAATTTCAGTCAACTCATAATGAAAATAAGGCCAAACAAACCACTTCCATTAGCTTTATCTCAGACACCACGCTGCCTGCTGATTTACACACATTTCAACTCTCCAGCTGCACAGTTCAAGAAGCAAAAATCGAGGGAATTCCCTTAATTTCAACTCTTGTAATAAATGTCCCCTGTCTTCTCTTAGGTGTCTTATCTAGAAGCAGCAATAGACCCACACTATGCAATGGAATACCATGCATATGCCTGTGGCAGCAAGTCAAGGAAAGGAAAACACAGTTAAATTTGTATGAAAACTTGATATGTATTTTTCCAGAAATTTTAGACCAATAAAAGAAAAGCTTGCTCAAGGTCCATGCTTACCTGCTTTGGCATCTCCAAACATTTATTCTCAAAATATATGATAAAATCCACTGAAATTCCAAAGCAAAAGTCAATTCATTAGTTAAGGACTAGCTTCAATAAGCTAAACCAACTTCTCAAGCAAACAAACATAACTTAAATACAAAAAATAGTAACAATGTGGTGGAAAATTTAATTTTAATACAACAAATGGTCGTCATACTAGGGTCCATATGTGAGATGCTTTTCATTAATTGCCAGATTTATTAAAACAGAACAGATATCACAACCCTGATCTTGTTGTCCAACAATAACTTCAAGAATATAATCAAGAACAATAGCTGATGTGTAATTTGCCAGAAATGGTAGAGGCAAGATGCAATGCCTAGTCAAATGGTGGGGAGGCCTTGATTAGTAATAGTATTCTTAACCACCCACCTGGTGGGAAAAACACTCTAAACATCTAGACATTCATGGTGTATTTCTCTCCCTACCCAACATTGAAGTGGAGGCAAAGCAGAAGCAAATAAAATCATGATGCAAATGAAACATGGAAGGTATTCTGTAGAAATAACATTCTTAGTTACTCCCTACGTGAATAAAAAACCATGCAATATAGTCATAAAAAGGGTGTACAGATTGATTTGTGATGCCCTCCAAAAGATAGGAAATCCCCCAAATCTTTGACAGGGGAACCGATTTTGGAATGTGTCAGCCATTTGAGATGTTTTTTCCCTTTGCAACAAGGCTTAACAAATTCTGGGGCAAGTAAATGCAATGCTAATCTTTGGAACCAAAGGCTTTAGAGGCTTTGTCAGAATCCCACGGTGTATAAAACTGTTGCGTTTGTTGAGAATTCAATAGGGCAATGATTATGATTAATTCTCTTTACTTGATAACTGCTTGTGATTCCTTTTTACTTATTAGCTTTGTTCCTTATTATTATATGTGTAAAGCATCAAACAACTACCAAAACAAGAAGAACAATGAGACAGTATATACGCTGCAAGCCAGGGCCAAAACCTCTCCTCTTGAGAGGAAACCCTGTAAATCTCTTCTCTTCCCTATAGATTCTTCAATTGACGAATTCCATGACCTTAAGACTGAGACCAATACCCTCCAAGACCAAGACCAACCTCTTTGGATGATGTGCCAACTTCGATCTAGTCAAACCAAGTCAAATCTCTTCCAGTAGCACTTTTTCGACCTACTGCTGCAAGATTTTCGGCCTCCCACTGCAGATCTGAAATTTCGGCCTCCCTGCAATTGTTGCTACCACACGTGGGAAGTTCAATATTCCTCTAGAGACTTCCACTGACCTCCGCTTGTCTTTCTCTAACTTCTGGAGCTTGAGAGTGACCCTTGGTGACCTTCGCTTGACCTCTTTGCCTCCTTTTCTCCAAGATCGATATTGTAGATAGAATCCCTAGATCTGTTGCAAAAACACTATTCCTCTTTAGCACGTGTGAGAGAAAATTAGCACAAACACAAGTCTCCTTCTTCCTCCTTTGTTGCCTTCCCCTTCCTCTTCCTTCACTAGAATGAGTGGTGTGTGAGTGTACTTCAAGTAGGACAAGTTCTCTTCTATTTATAGGCTCTTCAATGGTGGACGTGGCTCTTCCTTTAGGCCGACTTGGTCTTGGAGGGTAATCTGACACTTTTAAAGACAAATAATTTTCTTTAAAGGTTACAATGTGCCCAGTGGGGTTTTCAACTTACGACAATGACTCTTTTGACTTCTTGACTGAGGACAAACCCTAGAAGCACTCAATGGTTGCTTGACCTATAAAAATAAAAGACTTTGAGCATGAAACCCATGCTCCAAAATAATAATTTTTCTTTCATTTTATAATTTACAAGAATCAAAAATACATTTCATACTTATGAACACTGAACCTAGTTACACATTTTTCAACACTTCCTCTTAACTAGGAAGGTATTCATAAGAGGTTCATGGACATTCTCAATCTAAAAATATCTCATAAGAAGAGTCGGATTGGTAACACATCTGTCTAGCATCATATCAACCAGCATTATCATATAGCAAGGCCTTGACTAATAGCTCTATCTCTCCACAAGATCAGAGCACAATGTTGGTGAGACCAATGATTTATAGACACCATCATCATTGTCTCTCAAGGTACATACTCCACTCGATTGTTCACCAAGTATGACCTTCTTTCAACTATTCTTGTCTTGGACAGCTAGTCCTCAAAGGATATCGGTCCACGACTACCCTTATCTTGGATGCCCTATGGTTACCCAATCCTCCATTCTCTCATCCCAAGTGAAGACAAGAATGATGTGCATATCTCTCCCTCTAAACTAGGGAGGATATATCAACCAAGCCAACCTTGTCTCTCAAGTACACAAGCTTCTTGTAAGGAAGAGATTTCGTCAATATGTCAACTACCTGCTCATCGGTGGAGATATACTGTAGCTGCAGCACACCATTTTGTACTAGCTCCCGAATATAGTGATACTTGTTGTTTATATGCTTTGTCTTTCTATGAAATACTGGGTCTTCAGACAATCGTATACAATTGGTGTTATCATAATGTATCATTGTAAGGTCCATTGGTCCTTCGAATAGGTCAGATTGCAGCTTCCTTAATTAGATCGATTCTCTACTTACTTCACAGGCTGCAAGATACTCAGCCTTAGCACTACTCAAAGCAGTTGTGTCTTTCTTTCTGCTTGTAGAAATTTTTGAATCTTAATTCTTATGCAGAAATTATTTCTGTTAATCCGATTAAGCTTCTCCTACTTATACAAGTTATCAACTGAATAAATTCAAGTTAACATCAAAGCAAAACACATAACAGATCTATACCAATTCAGATCTAGAATAAGCACATGCAGACATAGACAAAGTGACACTGTTATTTCTGGACAAACTGTCCCTAGAAAAACCCAATGTGGGAAAACCGGTCTCTGGCTGCTAGAGGGCTCTATTATTAAGAATATTTCTGAATACACAACTCTAGGTTCCATATCTGGAAAACCCTACAGAGAAAACTCTAGATCTGCAGCTCCTAGCTGATCTAAGACCAAAAATACTGACTGATCCACACCCTCAAATAGGATTTACAGAACTGAGCCAGATCTAGGCCTAGAAACCCCAGCGCTGCCCCTGAAAGACACTGTTGCTGTTGTTGCTACCGTCTATTGCTACTGCTGCTGCTGTTGTCGTCTGCTACTGTTGCTGCTGTCGCTGCTACATTTCTCTGCGTTGTCCTTCCTGATCTCTTCTCTGCTTCTTGTGTATTCTAGACCCCAGGATCAGATCATCCCCTTGGTCTAAATTCCCCTCTCTGCAACTGAAACACTTCTGAGAATTCTTAGCAACCCCGCCCTAGAATCTCAGCTTAGCTTCAGTGCTCTGCCTCTGTGTATCTTACAAATGACCCCAAGCATTTCCTTTATACTTTTCTCATTGACAAATCAACAACCAAGATTAAATCTTTAATCAATGGCTAAGATTAAAAGAAAGCTTGATCCGTGTGACTTAAGACAATTTCATCACATGTTTAATTAAATTCACTTTAATTATTTTATTTTCCTAAGTTTTAACTTAGGAAATACATTAAAATGATTAATTAATTTAGTATCTCCTAAACCAGATGAAATTTCCCAAATCCATTTCTAGGTCTTGTAGATCAGGTGAACTCTAGTCCTTTCTCAAAATTTGGGACCTAGAGCACAACTGGTGCTACCCCAAATACACAAAATCTCAACACTGCCCATCCATGAGATCATGGAGGATTCCAAACTGAAATATCCTCCTGTACTGCTTCTTCCATCCTGCTCGACGCCTCCCCAGTCGAAATCTGTATATCCAATCAGGTGGACATCATTCCTTCTATCATGTTTCAGGCAGTAGTGGATAGTTCCTCACAGATATCTCAGTATATGTTTTGTTGCTATCCAATGATCATGCTTTGGCTCCACTTGGAATTGAGTGAGAATTTTTACTGCAAATAATATGTCTGGTTGAGTATTCACCAAGTACATTAGTGAGCCAATCAGTTGTTTGTACGTGGAAGGATCCACATGACTCGATTCAGAACTCCTTAGTCTCTTCAAGTTTGTGATCATCGAAGTGGTCATTGGTTTGCAATTCATCATGTCAAAACTCTTCAACATCTTGATCACGTACTTTCCTTGACCCAGATAAATTTCATCAAGTGCTTGCCCGACTTCTAGTCCCAAATAGTAATGCATCAGCCCTAGATCCTTCATGTCAAATTATACTTCTAGTTGCTTATTACATTCTTCAATTCAGCCTTCTACACCTGTCAGGAGAAGATCATCTACATACAGAATAATGATTACGGGTTCTCCTTCTACAACTTTAATATAAAGGTTCAAATCAACAAAAAAATTTGTGAAGCCTATTCTTTGTAGGTATGCATCCATTCTAGCATCCCATGCCCTTGGTGCTTGCATGAGGTCATATAATGCTTTCTTCAATCTAAAAACATATGCCTTCCTGTCTTTAACTTCAAATCCCAAGGGTTGCTCTATATAGACTTCCTCATCAATTGTGCCATTCAGAAACGCAATCTTGATATCCATTTGATGGATGTTCCATCCCATTGATGTTGCAAGAGGGACCAATGAACGAATCATTGTATACCTTGATGTCGGAGCAAATGTTTCTTCATAGTTGATGCCTTCTTGTTGAGAGAAGCCCCTAGCCACAAATCTTTCCTTATACTTATCGATACTTCCATCTGCCGCATATTTGATCTTGTAGATCCATTTGGAAGTTACCACAGATTTGTCTTTGGGCTTAGTTACGATCTCCCAAACTCCATTCTTCATTACATATTGGTACTCTTCATTCATGGCATCCTTCCATTCATGATGATTGACATATGGTTCTGCTTCTATTAGTATTGTCATGTATGCAGCATACCCAAAACATCTCTTGGATTTCTTGCTTTCTTTAAATGATCCTTTTGCTACCCCATGACCTTCTGCATCGAGTAGTGTAGATTTCAACCAATTTGGTCTCTTTCTACGGCCACAAGTTGAATGGGTTCATTGGGACACTCATCTTCATGATGAGATTCTTCTTCGTCCCTGTTAACTTCTTCAAATACTAGAATTTCTTCGTCATCAGAGTCCATGGGAAGTTCCTTAGATTTCTTGAATGTGATACTTTCGTCAAATATAACATCTCGACTTACTTCTATATGGTATCCTTCCTTTATGTAGATTCTATAAGCCTTAGAGGAGTTGTTGTAGCCAAAAAATGTTCCTCTCATGCCTGATGGATCTAGCTTCTTTCTTTTGTCCTTCGGTGTATGAATATATACGGGACACCCAAAGATATGGAGATGATCTACAGTAGTTTCTTCCCAGTGAATACTTCTTCAGGAGTCTTGTTGTCCAGCGACCTGTGGGGACTTCGACTTTGAATATTACTGTTGTCTTTGTGGCTTATCCCCACAGAAATTTTGGTAGATCTTGATCATGTAACATAGCTTTTACACTTTTCAATGGATCGGTTCTTTCCTTCTGCAACTCCGTTTTGTTCAGGATTATATGAGACTATCAACTCCCTCTTAATCCTAGGCTCCTTACGGAATGCTATAATCTCCTTGGATGTATACTCTCCTCCATTATCGGATCTTAGTATCTTGATTCTTCTTTCTGTAAGGTTCTCCACTTCAGCTTTGAATTCTTGAAATTTTGTAAACACCTCGTCCTCGGTTTTCATTAAGTAAACCCAGGTCTTTCTTGAATGATCATCTATAAATGTGACATAGTATAGATGACCTCCAAGAGATTTGGGAGACATAGGACCACAAACATCAAAGTGAATGAGATCCAATATTTCTTTTGACTGTGAAGCACTACTTCCAAATGGTCTCTTGGTATTCTTACCCAATGCACATCCCTTACATACTCCTTCGTGATCTTCTTTCAGTTCAGGTATCCATCTAGTATGGGACTTAGAGTTGGGAGGATCTTAAAATGAAGATGACCAAATCTTCTATGCCATAGTTCACATGGGCTAATTTCAATGTGAAATAAGGCTTGAGCTAGAGGAGATATCAGCCAGTAAAGTCTTCCTTCTCGAATACCAATTACTCTAGCATTCTCTATGCTTGAGTTTTTACTCCATACAACAACATTTCCATCAATGAAAGCTACTCTATCACCCTTATCTTCTAGACTTGAAATGGAAAGTAAGTTCTTATGCAAACTTGGAACAAATAGGATGTTGTTGACATGAATGTTGCTTCCATTCTCCAGCTTTATAGAGGTTGATCCAATACCTCTCACGAGATAGCTTTTGTTATCTCCAAGTTCCACCGAGTAAGAAGATTTTCCCTTTGATAAAGTCTTCAATTGTTTGTGATGACCTATCATGAGCCTAGATGCACCACTATCAATTACCCAAATCCTCTCGTCTTGGAATGTGCCAGTGAGTGCCGAGAAGAGTCCATCTTCTTCCTTGATTATTTCCTTCTTTTTCCTTGATTATTTCCTTCTTTGTAGAGAATAAGGGACTCCATGCTTCCTTGATGCCTTTCTTGAGATATCTTGCTACCTTTGAACACTTCTTGATGACCTTCTTCAATGTAGTGGAGATCTTCATGATTCCCTTAGCCAACCTTAGCTCTGATACCATGTTGAGAATTCAATAGCGCAATGATTATGATTAATTCTCTTTACTTGATAGCTTTGTTCCTTATTATTACATGTGTGAAGCATCAAATAGCTACCAAAACAAGAAGAACAAATGACACAGTATATAGGTTGCAAGCCAAGGCCAAAACCTCTCCTCTTGAGAGGAAAACCCGTAAATCTCTTCTCTTCCTTATAGATTCTTCAATTGACGAATTCCATGACCTTAAGACTGAGACCAATACCCTCCAAGACCAAGACCAACCTCTTTGGATGATGTGCTAACTTTGATCTAGTCAAACCCAGTCAAATCTCCTCCAGTAGCACATTTTCAACCTCCTACTGCATATCTAAAATTCCGGCCTCCCTGTAGTTGTTGCTGCCACACGTGGGGACTTTGATCTTCCTCTAGAGCCTTCCTCTAACCTTCACTTTCCTTTCTCTAACTTCTGGAGCTTTAGAGTGACCCTTGGTGACCTTTGCTTGACCTCTTTGCCTCCTTTTCTGCAAGATCGATCTTGTAGATAAAAGCCCTAGATCTGCTGCAGAAACTCTTGATTTTTGTGTATCTTGGGAGGTACTCCAAACCCTAGTGTTCGAGGGTTGGAGGTCAAAGCGCCACATGTAGGCTTATGGGATTGGAACCCAAGCCTGGGGTTTTGCACCCATCGATGTTTGGGCCAAAAACGTGACAACTTTTCGACATGTGATGGATGAGGATGATATCTCTCAGCGAGACGATCCTAACGCAACGAGAATCATCTGATTCTGAGTTGTCGTTGAGGAGTTACAAATTTTTGAAGGTTAATTAAGGAGTTTTCAGATGTGTGTCAAGGTCGGCTTGGTGTAAAGTTGACATGTGATAGTGGTTGAAGCCCTTATGTGACGCTTTATGGAGCCCCTCATTTAGGTATAAATAGAGGGTGAGTATGAGGTGAATAATAATCCATTTGTGCAACGCATTCTCAAAAGGAAGACTCGTTGGAGGAGGAGCCGTAGCAACGAGGAAGGAACAGCGTGGAAGGAAGGGCTATCTTAAGGGTCCTAGCTAGTTGTTTGGAGGTCGAGTTCGCTGGTAGAGGGGTCGAGGTCCCTTGGAGGAAAGTCGTGATTGCTAGTGGAGGGGCCGAGGTCCCTTGGAGGAAAGTCGTGATTGCTAGGAATGATTGCGGATTGTTTTAGGGCCAGTAAGGGGTTGTTTTGGTGGGTTGTAGGAGATCTGCAGCGAGCGAGGTAGGCCGCAGGCCTAGCCTCACAAAACAAGCCTTAAGATGGGTTGCTAAGGGCTGTTACATGCCCAAAATAGCAGCCCACAAATAAGGTGTGTCTCTTGGCCAAGACTGCAGCAAATCAGGGTTGAACGCAGGTAAGAAAGGGATGTTTTGGAGGACTATTAGGTGTCGCAGCAGACTAAGGTAGGCCACAGGCCTAGCCTCTCCAAAACAGGGCAATGTTGGGTTGTTGGGGGTTGCCACTTGCCCATAACAACAACCCACAAAGAGGCTAACTTGCCTAGGCCACAACAAAGAGGAGGATGTCAAGTCAGTGTATGACAATGTTCCACCAAGTACCCTGGAGGTGTGGGCGAGGGAGTGGGGATACACGGGAGCAGCCTATGCAAAATCTCTCCACCAATTTTTAGGAAATGTGGGGTGATTTTGGGGTCTTAAAAACTTATAAATATAAAAATATATGATATATCATTGAAATTTTAATATTCATAATGTAACTGTCTTAATCTTTATATAATATATAACACTTAAATCATGAGGGATATCATACATGTAAGTTTGTAACTATGATGTTAAAAAACTAGAGACCATAGCCTTTATGTCAAATAATAGAAGATAAGAAGGGAAGAAAAATACACTATATTCTTGCGAATTTTGACAATGGTTTCCTTTCTCATAACTAAAGGTGGCAGGAACTTAAAAGAATCTACTTCTCAGCAAAACAGTTTCGTGTTTAGATCTAATCGAAAATTACTCATGAGAAATTTGTGTGTGAGGATGATTTAAATGTTTAGCACTGCCTCCATGTTGTAAGAGGGGTTGATTAATGTCAATGTTAGACTCCTCTGTTGTTGTAATTGTGATGTTGTTGTTGGATTCATTTTCAAGTCCATTCTTTCCTGTTCTTGTATCCAATTTGGATTGATCCTTTGCCTTGCCCCACAATACAACATAAAGTCGGGCAGTGGCGTCAACTTTAGTGTAAGTGAAATGTGAAATGAGCAATGAAACATTAAAATAAACTTTTATGTTAACCCAAACCCTTAGAAAATGAGAATTTTTTTTTCATTAAAAAATTTGCAATTTTTTGACTGGGGAAACAACCCGTCACACCCCCTCACGTCCCCTTTCGCCTAGGAAACGACCCCCAATGGAGGATTCTACCCCGAATATCTACGAAACGACCCCTCAGAATTTTCCTCGCGTACCCTGTTTTTTGGGAGCTTAGGGAAACGACCCCCAACCGTCCCCAAGTCCCCGGAGCGCGAGGGAGCTAGGAAACTCGACCCCCAGGTGGGGGGATGCGACCCCATGGAACACTGCACTAATGCCAATGAAATGTTATCTATAGCAAAAATGTGAAATTATGCCCTCATGCAAAGGATGTAGAGGTGGGTCGTGGCATGTCAAAGTCCGTAATGCAAACACATAGCATTATTGCTCAAACATTTAAATTATTTCCACATATAAACCACGAAAGAGTGTCGATAAAGAACCAATGGCCATACACAGTGAAACTGTTATATTGTAGATGGAAAACAGGGTTAGATTAAGAGACTCGAGTCGAAACTGGAGTGAGAGTCTGGACGCGTGAGGGAGAGTGAGCATTGAGGGTCCAAGGATGAGTGTGCAGGAAGTAGTGGCAAGAGTTGATGGTCGAGTGAGAGAGTGTGACTGTGTGAGAGTGAGATTTTTGCACCTACCTAAGTTTTTACCAAACTTACCATTTTAATTTTTTTTAATTATAAACACTGGAAAATGTTGAACCACAAAAACCCTAAAACGAATTCCATCGAATTCTTTGCAAATTTAATCGATTTTTTTGTGAATTTTGTGTTCGAATTCATGTACGGGTTTGTGCTTGAATTCGTCACAGGTTCGTGTTCAGCATAAAGTTTGGCGAACACAAACGAAATTGTTCAAATTGCTTAGAGATTCAGTGAATTTCAAATCCAAAGGATTAAATTCACCGAACCTGGTGACTTAGACTTAAACAAAGGTGTTGTGTGTGGAATTCCACTTCTCATCATATGATCTTTGAGATTTCTTCATATGGCATGCAGTGCATACATTCTCAGTTGTTAAAATTTCATGTTCTTTGCATAGAACAGTTACTTCAGAATTCCATATTAGCCCATTTATTTAAACCATATCATTTCCATTAGCAATCATATGAATCATAACTGATAGTAACTAAAGAAAGACATAAACAATAGATTCAAAAGACAAGTCAAGACAAGAGAACACAAGGATATGGCTCAAGCCAGGGAAAAACCCCAAGATGGGGAAAACTCTTGATCAATTCTTCTTACTATTAATATCAAATGTTCAGCAGAGAGAGTGTATAATAATTCAAGGTCAAGATTGACTCGCCAATTTGGAGATTCAATATCAATGTCCTTAGATACATAGTTGCCTCAGCAACACACTTTTGGAGAAGACAATTTGTGCCCTCTTAGGCTTGAAACATACTGTTGTAAAATCTTCTGAATACTGGTGTTCTGGTTAGGATTTGATGTCAAGCTACAATAGAAATCTATCACTGCTCCAAGATGGACTTCCTTCAAGTTGATCTACCCACATATGTTGGAATAAGTCTGGTCGCAGGCAAGGGTTGTTGGCAGGCTACTACAACACCCTTTCCTTACCTTCCAAACATCTTGCTTGACTATGGCCACCTTCCAAATACCTTTGTTGTTGATCTGGGCTAGTAACCAGCCTCAAAACAAGTGATACAACCTCCCGCTCAAGAACTCCAAGACATGCAGCCTCCTACCAGTCCTTCAGTCCCTTTTCTAAGGTGATCTAGGCTTGCGAGCCTTCTGAAGCACACAACTAGGGTTGCGGGTTACTATAGGGGAGAAAGTCCCAAAAGATGAGCCCAAACATCATACAAATGACCCTCATGACTGGGGCTTCCATTCTGCTGCAATTATGACCTGATGTAGACACAGAACTACCCAGAAAAAAATCTACACAAATTCAGCCCAACCTCAAACAAGCGCGGCCTCCTTCCTGATGAACTCGGTCCTTAAGATAGCCCATCCAAGACATCAATTTATCCCTTCCTTCTTCATTGGAGAATTCCTTCCTTCTGCGTCCATTTCAGAGAGAGAAAATGTGTGATAGGATGATTGAAATGGGGATGTAGGCTCCTCTATATATACTAGTCAATTGGGGTTGAAGGGACGTGACTATTGGGCTTGATGAGCCGACTAAAAGGAGAGGCTGACCTTGATCATTTATATAAATTCAAAAATCCATTTCTACTTATCCAAATTTGACGTTCTTTAGATCGATTTTGGTCCTATCGAAGAGAGGAGTTTGATGCAATAATTATCTTCATCAAATGAGTTGTCCAAAGTGGATTTTGGCCCTAGTTTCCAATTTTAACACTCCCTCTCAACTAGGAAGAATTCCACCTACCAATCCATCATCGATCCTGTCATCATGAACCGTCTTTGTATCACATCTCTGCTTTGCTAAACACTGATATGAATAATAAAGAAGAATCGATCGAGAGTGAGTCGCAAGACCTTGCCACTCTCTACTGACAAAAGTCAATCCACATAACCATCAGATTTGATCCCAAGTGATCAAGTTGAAGAAACATCATACATCCTAGACATAAGCAGTACGATAGTACACAATGCGTCCATCAATAGTGTTATGGTCCCTATCCACTTTTCCCAACTCATTGGCCAAATGAGAGGTACTTCCCATGTGTCCCAAACTACATGGGTAGGATGATGCAAGAACATTAGCAAGGAAAAAATATATCACATCCTGCTCATAACCACACGTAGGGAAAGGAAAAACCACATCCTACAAACACGTCATAACCATCGTAGGGAAGGATGAACCACATCCTACAAACACATCACAACCATCGTAGGGAAAGGATGAACCACGTCCTATATGCATGCAAATCACCGAGTAGGGAAAGGATGAACCACATCCTACATGCATGCCAACCAACAATAGTAGAAAGGATCCTACATGTGGGAAAAGGATGAACCATATCCCACTGGCATTTCAACCACAGATAGTAGGGAATAAACATCCTACAGGTGGGGAAAGTATGAACCACGTCCACGGTCCCACTAACATGTCCACAAGTAGATGCTTGAATGCATCTCTCACTGGGGTATCCGTGGGAGAAGGTGAACCACTCACCCTACACATGTGTCCGCAATCATAGGGGAAGGTGAACCACTCACCCTACACACATGTCAACCACCATGGGATATCACAGGGGAAGGTGAACCACTCACCCTGTACATAGCGCACCTATAGGGGAAGGTGAACCACTCACCCTATAGTTTCTCATAGCTCAAAGAAGAACCCCAGGGCCCCAGGAGCTCTCAGATCTCTATGTTTAACCGAAACCTTCATAGTAGGGTCTTTCCAGGACTCCCAACCTCTCCCTAACCAAGTGGTTATGTAAGGATGACAAAAATATCCACATCCAACCAACAATGATGGAGCATGGTAGCTCTTCAACGTACCATATTAGCGATACCCAATACTTGGAGTTGTCGTGGAACATGGATTCTCTAAAAAATGGATCCTAGTCAAAAATATCGCAATATACAACGGTGATTACTAGCACGTGCTCAAATGGCTCACTGAAGAGATTCCTCAATCAACTAGCTTCATAATAAGCCATACTTGCTGCTATATACATTCAGCCTCAATAGTGCTTCCAGAGCAACCAACTCCAGAGATATAACACTGGATGTGCTCTTTCCATCTATCACACTGCCAATCGAGTCAATGTCAGAATATCCAATATATGAGGCTTATCCATAGATCGACTTGGAGTCTTCATAGTGAGGCATATGACTGATAGGGTGTTTATCAAGAACACCAGGGATACCACAAGATATACATAAGCAAACTTGCAGCTTTTCCATTTCATCAGACCTTTAAGAGCAGAAAATAGTGCAACATGGCTAGGTCTTTTATCTTGTCTTGAAAGGTCAACTCCCTCTTAAATTGATAAATGAGAGGGTCATTAATCAGAAGTCATCAATAGTTGCATCTTTACAATCATCATGGCTTGTCCATAACTCCCTTTGAATATAGGGAAAGTGACCATGCCAAAGCATAATCACCGAGCCATCTGAAACCTGACCCTTTTCCTTAGGTCCATGTGACAAAGTCATCAACCATAATTTGTTGCCATGACTAGTCTGTGTCAACAAACATCGGTCAGAAAGAATCATCGGAACATACTGCCAGGGTGTTCTATGGCTTCCCCTGAAGCCTAGCTTGATGAGCTTCTTATGTGAAAGACTTTCCACAAGGCACCTGCAACAGCAACCTTCAACGAACCTTGCCTCAGAACAGAAAGAAAAATTTATAGAATTATCATGGTCCTTCAACCAGAATGAAGAAATAGCCACATTATCCTCCTTTGCTAGATGACGATGATCAATGAATTAAATTACCCAATCCATGATATCCATGCATCCATATTCATAAGACTGTCTTTCATAGGATCTTGGCTTAATGCATCAAGGAGCCCAATAACATAATCAAGATGTCAATATCAGTGCCTTCACAGTTCCTTCTGCTTATAGTGCTTGTCAAAACATAGGATTTGATATGCACTTTCTTGAAGGTAGCTTTGATTTTGTGCTGATAAGGGCTGATATAAGGAATAGCTCCAAAAAGTGCCATGTACTTTTTCTCCTAGCGGCCAGACTTCAAGGATACCAAGGTAAAGGTGCTGCATAAACTTCCATTGCTCCTGCTGCTAGATAAAGAGGTAAATGTTTGTTTCCATACACCATCACTGCTCCTTCGATTATTACTGCAATTCACTGTATCAAATACTACCATCATTGCTTCAAATGAATATTTTCGTTGCTCCGCCATTCCTCCTGCACTTCTCTGATTAGAAACATTTTGCTGGTAGCTTAACCCATCAAATTCTTGCATTAAAGTCAAAGATATTGTCTTATTGATTATTGTCATGAACTTTCCCAATGGAGCCTCTAGCATCTCTAAACTTAAAGGCTCTTGGTCTAGAATCATATATAGATCAAAAACATCTGAAACAACTTGCCTACTATACTCTGTTATGTATGTGTTAATGATAATTACACTTCAAGCATCTTGCTATCACAAGGATTAGTTTGGTTGATGCTTTTAGGATCCCTTCAGGTTGATGGTCTTGATCTACAAACCACTCATTCAATAGCAAACTCTAGAATATCTTCGTGCTTAGCGAAACTGAATGATCTTCAGTACTTCCTTACCGCAGGTATTCTACAGTTAGGCCCACAGGTGGACTATCATGAAAAACTTTACGATAACTGTCATACAAAAGGTTATTATCACAATGGTGATGTGTCAAATTGATTGTTGTAGGGCCATGGTGAATTTTCTCTTTCCATACTACTGTGAAAGGATGATTGACCTGTTGTAGGAACACTGCAAATATTGATGAAGCCCTGTCAGCTATAATATTGCAACTAACCTTTAAGTCTTTTCACTGTAAAGGCCGTATCAGGGATACATATACAGTCATTGTGATGAGGCTTCAATTTTTCCTTCAACCAAAATTGCATTATAGCTTTCTTCAAGAATTGTTTATTCAAATTTCAAGAGAATGACTTCAACAAGTCTATTACTTTTCTGTAGGCAGATACTCACTTTCCATTATCCTTCTCAATCAGAAATTCTGCAATGAAGACCGATCTTGGAGAATGTCTTTCAGTGGCCTGAGCCTTCAAGCTCTTTTCAGAATTGGTGCTCTAAACTCTTTGCTACCCATACAATAAAGAAGAAATGTCACAATTGCACAAGAGTGATGTCATATATAGTCTTGCGTTGAACCTATAGAAGATGAGACTTGGCTTCAAGACCTGTAGTATATTCTCAGATTCAAACCCACAAAGGTTAGTCACCAACTTCGTTCTTCACCCTGCAGAATAGATGCCCATGAATAAGAGAATTATGTCGTGTCTTAGGTCTGTATAAAAAACATTGATGTTCTGTAACTGATGCCCTAATGAGGGATGTCTGAGAGACTTCATTCTTCTACCTTAACGATGACCATAACCCAATTGGACTACTTGAGGATGTCCTCAAAATACTTCGGTTCAAGAGAAAGGAATACACCTCAGCAAACTACAGGGCTGCAAAATATACAACACCTTGGTCTAGAAGAAAAGAAAGAACAAAAGAAAAACTTTTGTTGTGTGATGGCACCTTAGGACCGTAAATATTTAGAGAGAATCGAGTTCTCTGACTTGGACATTTTACTTGGTCAGAATGCTGTGAAATAATGCACTTGGATCTTCATTTGTAATAGCCTTCTCTGAAGCTCTGAGAAACCATGGATCTGCAACTTCAACTGTGGCTATTTCCATACATATTCTCCAAGAGAAGGAGCTCTAAATCAGACCTTGTACATGGTTTCTTTGATTTCCGATTCACACCAAATCCAAAACAAAGGGATCCATCCTTCTTTCTTCTTTCTGTTGTTGATCAACAAACTTCACTTAGTGGTGCCTTCTCTTTTGCTCTTGCTTGGGCTTGTCCTCAGCTGAGCTCTGATACTATGTTAAAATTTCATGTTCTTTGCATAGGACAGTTACTTCAGAATTACATATTAGCCCATTTATTTAAACCATATCATTTCCATTAGCAATCATATGAATCATAATTGATAGTAACTGAAGAAAAAACATAAACAATAGATCCAGAAGACAAGTCAAGACAAGAGAACACAAGGATATAGCTCAAGCCAGGGAAAAACCCCAAGATGGGGAAAACCCTTGATCAATTCTTCTTACTATTAATATCAAACGTTCAGCAGAGAGAGTACAATAATTCAAGGTCAAGATTGACTCGCCAATTTGGAGATTCAATATCAATGTCCTTAGATACATAGCGGCCTTAGCAACACAATTATGGAGAAGACAATTTGTGCCCTCTTAGGCTTGAAACATTGTTAATTTTAGTTAACCTTGGTATGTTCTATGCTTAGAGCAGTTTATTTCAATCTTTCTTATTTGCCCAATTCAATTTCAGATTTTCAATCACATAACCATTGAAAGTAAATGTTGATAAAGCATAAAATAAATCGACAGAAGACAAGCCAAGACAAGAGACACAAATGTTCTTTGTAGTTCTTTTTATTCAGCAGAGAGAGAGAAAATATCTTTTACAGCAGTCAACAGCATGCCCTAGCCAGCAAAGTCTTCGCTGGTCAAACTAGCCCTTCAATCTCCAATCAAGCTCGGTCAAACTTGGTCTAATTCAGCCTTCAGTCAAAGTCACACTCAGCCCAAAACAGTCCACAAAACTGGTCAACACAGAAGTCAAACTCTGCAGTCAAAACAGCAGTCAACGCTGCAGTCAATACTGTGGTCAAAGTCAACATATTACCTCGATTTCTGTGCCTCCAGCGGTGGCCTCTCTAGATCAGATTTTCTGCCTTGAAAACACAGTCAAACAGTGAGAGTTGAACCAAAGTCAACGCTGGTCAAAGCTGCCAGAAAATCCCTAAAAACAGTCCGAAAATGCAGCTTCCTATTTCACATGTGTGGAGGAGAGAGAGAAGCCTCTAAGGTTGTACGAACCAATCAGATGAGAAAGAGAGATGTGTGAGATGAGTGAATGATGAAATGAGCATCATGTCTCTCCTTTTTATATCCATGACTGTGGGTGTGACACAACTTTTGGGGCTTGTGAGCCTACATTACAATTCTAGACGACCTTGACAATTTGCACATATGTGGAAAATAAATTCAAAATACAACTTTTTCTCATCCAAACAAGATGATCTTTAGATCAATCTTGCACCTCTCCGAAAGAGGAATCCAACAAAAATATCATCTCCATCATATAAGCAGTGCAACATGGAGTTTGGCTCTAGTTTCCAAATTTAACAAACATATTGTTGTAAAAGACTCTGAATACTGGTGTTCTGGTTAGGATTTGATGTCAAGCTACAACAATAATCTACCACTGCTCCAAAATGGACTTCCTTCAAGTTGATCTACCCATGTATGCTGGAATAAGTCTGGTCGCAGGTAAGGGTTATTGGCAGGCTGCTACAACACCCTTTCCTTACCTTCCAAACTTCTTGCTTGACTGCGGCCACCTTCCAAATACCTATGTTGTTGATATGGGATAGTAACCAGGCTCAAAACAAGTAATACAGCCTCCAGCTCAAGAACTCCAAGACATGCGACCTCCTATCAGTCCTTCAGTCCCTTTTCTAAGGTGATCTAGGCCTGCAGCCCTCCTGAAGCACACAGCTAGGGCTACGGCTTGCTATAGGGGAGAAAGTCCAACCAAAACTTGAGCCTAAACATCATACAAATGACCCTCATAACTGCTGCTTCCTTTCTGCTGCAATTCTTACCTGATGTAGACACAGAACTACCCACAAAACAGTCCAAATAAATTCAAACAACCTCAAACAATCTCGACCTCCTTCCTAAGGAACTCAGCCCTTTAGATAGCCCATCCAAGACATCAATTTATCCCTCCTTTCTTCATTGGAGCATTTCTTCCTTCTGCGGCCATTTCAGAGAGAGAAAATGTGTGATGAGATGATTGAAATGAGAATGTAGGCTCCTCTATATATACTAGTAGATTGGGGTTGAAGGGACGTGACTATTGGGCTTGATGAGCCGACTTGAAGGAGAGGTTGACCTTAATCATTTATATAAATTCAAAAATCCATTTACACTTATCCAATTTGACGTTCTTTAGATAGATTTTGGTCCTCTCGAAGATAGGAGTTTAATGCAATAATTATCTTCATCAAATGAGTTGTCCAAAGTGGAATTTGGCCCTAGTTTCCAATTTTAACATCAGCCAACTAGACGATTATGGCTAACAAGTCATGCATTGTTTGCATAGAGGACAATTCCAACATTGTTTGGGAAGGTTATATTCCTAAATCCTAAACCTTCCTATGTTACCTTAGGTATCAAATACCTTAAGATCAGCACCATGTACTTTCACTATTTATCTTTCCCCACGTCATGATGGCTCAAAGTGACTCCATCCATCATCATATGACCTCTATTGCAAGATGTCCATTACAATTGCAAAGGAACCCTGTTAGACTTTCTGAACCCTGCACCTAGTATTCTGTTCCCAACAATTAATAAGCGGAATGAATACATGGCCAAATTCCTAACAAAAAAACTATAGTAGAAGAAAAAATTACTCGATCTGAATCACACACATAAATGGATTTATGCCCAATTAACAATGATCCATTAATAAATTAATCACATAACTTACTTGGGCCCCCATATCAGGGATAATGGCCAAGCTAGAAAATACAATACTGATCACTAGCCTCACTGCACTCTCTCAAACCTAGCACACGCTCACTACGAAGCCTCTTTCAATCTTGTGCTACTATTGTGTCTTAGCCTCAACACTTACGCTCAATTTATAACTTTCCAAGGCTAAGATTGGTGGTCAAAATTAGCTCGTCAAATTAATTGAAGATAAGGTACGTTGCTTTAGTTAACTATCCTAACTTTAGTTTTCTCTACTTTAACTTAAGAAATCATAAATTTAGCTTGATTTACATGCACATTTCATGCATGTCACATGCAACACATTCCCATGCGTGCAACTCACTTTCACACTCTGCATGTCGCATGCAAGCTCCTAAAGAGGCAAATCAAGGTCCTTCTAGTCAAGAGACAAGACTAGAAGTACCTTCCGAGCTACAAAACTCAACACTCCCTCCTAGTGCGGGAAGTACTTTTGGAAGAATCCCCTCCACCTAAATCTGTCTCCAACACGACCATGTCATCCACTATTGTAGCTTCTCGCTCTGAACTAGAAGACTTCCCTGCTACCTGCTTCAGAGTTTGATCTGAGGACCTATTCCTTTCCACCATGCTCCTAGGATCCTTCTCTTGAGCATCCATCAATGTCATATCATACCAACTGAGGCTCTTAGAAGTACCTGAAGAATCACTATTCCTCGCCACCTGCTACCTCTTGGAAACCAACAATGATCTTGTATCCAAGATCCCCTCCAATGTACCCACAAGTTGTCCCAACAACTTATATGACTGCCCCTGTCTGATGCCAAGCACTACAACTACATCGAAGGTCACTTCCTCTGAATATAGAAGCACATGTCAATCCTGGAGAAAAACTCTATATCCAGCATCTTCCAAGGTTGATACTAAGAGCACATGTACCATCAACCCTGGAATAAACAACATTATTGTCACCTCCAAAAATGCTCCTGACTCTAGCTGGAATCTAACACATTCAACCCCCTTCATTGCATTCATGGTACTAGTCCCACTAAAGACATTACAGTCTAAGCCTGTCTCTGAAATACTACGGAACATTGACCTCATCTTTGTCATGTGGTTGGACACTCTACTATCCAGTAGCCTCGATCCTGTGCTAAGTCCTTCTAGCACAATTGTGGGTCTTGTTACCACTCAAACCAGCAGGGGACCTAAAAGGGATTCCTAAGAGAGCAATTGCTAGCTCAAGGGAAACAATGGAGACTTAGCCCATTGTCACCACAGTTAATACTCCCTACTCTTTACAGACTTTCACCGATGTGAGGAGACCCGGTAGTTAGGAATGCCACTTATAAGGTATAGATCAATGAATAGGTGTGAAGTGACCTTAGAAACCCTTTCCCTAATATAGAATGAAGAGTGGGACTTGCTTACCTTTTAAGCAACGGACATGAACTTCTAGGGAGAGGGGATGAGGATTGGAGGGTTGAGGTAGAGGAATAAGACCTATAAAGGAAGTTCTCGATCACTAAAGTCCTTTGGGAACTTGGATTCCCGAGTAGTCCTTGATAAATTAACTTTAATGAAGAACGGGACCACACGAGACCAAGTAGACCCAACCCAGGTTAGGTGATGGATTTTAGCAACCAATGATGTTCTTAACCTGGCCGAGGTGAGGGGAAAGGATCAAACAAAAATTTTCTTCCAAACATGTCAAATTGATCCTACTAAATTCTAGCCTTGGGAACACCCAGGCAAAACTTGATCCTAGAGCTAGGGCTTGGGGTACCCAGAGATTCCACTGCTGTAATTGCTTCAAATTCGAAGGAGAGTAAGGGGACCCACCAGCACAGTTGCATCTAGGAGATCGAAATTTTTTTGTGGATAGTTTCCCGGGGAATTTATGCCCTAGGTGACCTGATGGGGCTAAACTTAGGAAAAAAGGGGAAAAAGGTGAAAAGGAGGGTTAAAAAGATCACCCTTTTTGAAGGACCAATGCCTGATTCACTTAGGGATATGGAGTCAAGGATAATAATGAAGAAGGATTTAGTTTCTTGTTCAAGGAGGCTCCAAAAGTCAACTTCGTCTGATGTTAGAGGACAAGAAGAAAAGTGACTTTCAAGCATTTATACTTCATACAAATGGTGCAAGCTTATCAAGATAACATGATCTCTGGGACATTTCATTCATCTAGCAATGGCCCATACATAGAATAAGCTAAATAGACACAATTCCACATTTCATTCATGCAGGAATTAACCCTAATTATAGCAAAGTTCAAATGCATGCAACAACAAGAAAAATGGCATTAAATTTTCAATTACAATGCTAGAGGGCTATATCCAACTAGCATCACATTTGCAAATAAGAAGCTCCAAGATAGAAATCGCCCAAATCCATACATCAAAATTCATCCATCATCCAAAAATAATCCTCCAAGGAAAAATGCAAAGTTCTCTAAAGATAAACAGATCCCCAAATCAAGTGATGATACAAAAATATACAACTAACTCCTATTTATACACCAATTAGGAGTTCGATTTAGCTAATGGGCTTAGATTAGCCCCTAAACATAAAATAATGTGCAAATAACCTAACTTTTGGTGACAAGCCCACCAAACTAGCTCATAAATGAAATAATAAGTCTCTCAGGAGGTCTAATAATAATCCATGCATGTCGTGGAACCCTCCAAGAGACCTGATGAGGTCCATATGTGCCATGATGATGAATAAAATCCTCAAAATGTGATGGACAAGGGGGTGGCCCCTTGTTCTCCAAGTAGTAGACCTATGGTGCTCCCAGTGGGTGTGGGGGCACACCAATGACCCCATGGGTCTCCATATGAATCGAAGATGCATGTAGATCATGTGTAAGGGATCAGATGATGGAATGAACATTGCCATGTCATCGTACAAGTCCTCGTACACCTGTCAAATTTGTGGTGCCCCTATGGGGCCAGCTGGGCATAGTGTACCAAGTGCATCATCCTTGCCCCAAACATGATCTCTAGTAATCTCTGGACATCAGTGGGGATCTATGGAGTGTTGTCTGCTACTGTGGAGGCCCATGGGTCTCTAAACACACCCTATATCTGCCAGCCAATGTGCCCTCTGGGAGGTTGGGACCCCGTATAAGGAGACCAAACCCAAATGGACACCATCTGCAATCCTGCATAAGATCCAATGTGTCCCCTAGCCTTCCAGTACAACAAGTCATTAGAGTAATCGTGTAAAATAGCTTACAAACCATGGACAACAAGCGGGCACTTCAGAGTGGCATGCCCTTCCGTATTAGGCTTTGGCATGTGCTAATGTCTCCAAGCTCCAAAGGGAGTTAGCCAAGTACGTTATTAGGTGGTTTCTATCCTTAGAGGGGATAGTATGTCGAAGGTACATCCCTCCAATGGTGGTGGCATGTGGCAAAGAAGTGAAATGGAGTAGGGAATGAGAGGGGTAATCCTAGGCCACATATCGGGGCACAAGGGAAGCAGGAGAAAGGGAAACCCACACCTGGGTGTAAAATGTGTAGGAGGGAGCAAACGTGGTACATGATGTGGCCCAGCCTTAAATTTTCCACCCTTCTTTATATGCCTTTTGCCTTCTATGAATTTTCTTGAATTAACTCCTCGGGCCTCAAAGGACAAGAGCATGATGTGTAAGATATAGCAGTAATTACCCCCTTTTAGGTAGGGCGATTCATTGCCCTTCAGGGGTTGAGACAATCATGTGTTCCTGTATGACAGAGGAGGCTCATCTAGGGCCTATGGAACAAGGGTGATGACCATGGGTATGGGGTAGAGCTCATGTATTGGCTTTTGCCCACGTGCTAATTATTTTTGTCCTTACCATCTTTTGCATTTTGTGGTACAATTTCCTGTTGAATGTGGCCATTTATGCTTTTACTTTTTCTTTTAGTTGCTTCAACTGCACTCTACTCCCAACTACCTCTTCCTCAACTGTTATACTTCCACATGCGACCCATTGAGTGGTTGTCGATTGGGGTTCTACTTCACTAGAGGTTGGGTCTATTGAACCCTGCGATCTACTTGTTGTTTTCATGTCCAGCTTGCTTGCGTTTTGGCCCAGCACCTGACCACCTTTGGGCTGCTACCCACCGTCGAGCCTCCTTGTGCTGACGCAGCCTCACTGCAACACCGCTCTCATGTCTCGGCTCTCGATTTTATATTTTTTTTCTTTTTGGCGCGTCCTTGCAGTTGGTTTACATTAGCCTTGTGTGACAACTCCCTCGTCACTCATCCCCCCTTTCACAACCTCTACATTGTCGTCGTCCACTGGACATGCTATTGCCTATCTATTGTTTTTCTCTGCCTTGTGCCACATCCTCATCTGTGTCACCTCTAGATAGTCAGTCATGAACCTCCTTGTGCCATTGCATTCTAAATCATTGACTTGTGGCTACAATGTCTAACAAATTTTCCTCTATTGAGATTCCTTGGCCCAGCCTATTCTGCGTCTGGTCGTATTTTGTTGTGTCGTATGTGGAACAAATACACGACCAAATTCTTAACACAAAAAATATAGCAGAAGCAAAAGTTACTTGATCGAAATCACAAACACATAGACATATTTCTACCCAATCAACGGTTCTTCATTAATAAATTGATCACGGAACTTACTTGGGCTCTCGTACCAGGAATAATAGCCCAGCTGAGAAAATAAAATACTGATCGTCAGCCTCGCTGCACTCTCGAACCTAGCACATGCTCACTAAGAAGCCTCTCTCAATCTTGTGCTACTATTGTGTCTTAGCCTCAACACTTAGCCTCAATTTATAACTTTCCTAGGCTAAGATTGATGGCCAAAATTAGCTCATAAAGTTAACTGAAGATAAGTTACTTTACTTTAGTTAACTATCCTATCTTTAGCTTTCTCTACTTTAACTTAAGTACAAGTCATAAATTTAGCTTGCTTTACATGCACATCTCATGCATGCCACATGCAACACATTCGCATACAAGAAACTCACTTCCACACTCTACATGTCACATGCAAGCTCCTAAAGAGGCAAATCAAGGTTCTTCTATTCAAGACACAAGACTACAAGTACCTTCCAAGCTACAAAACTCAACAACCCTTCACCCTTACAAAAGGGGAGTGGAATCAAATGACAATTAGTATTAGTTCCTCCTACCCAAAACCAAGATAAATTTTGTTACTGTCTATGTGGCGAAGACAAATATCATGTCAAAATATAAAACATAGATCTTGCACATAGATCCACCTTATGTCATAAAGGTGCACACATGAAGGCATAGCTATAGCCAAGTGCATGTGACTAGCATAGACCCTTGATGAGACATGTAGGTTTATGATATTTTGGACATTTTCTATCTATTAGTAGATCAATTATTTGTGATATTGTCATGTGAGGAAAGTTACTTTATATATTATGTAAGGAAAGTTATTATTGCTAAGTAGCATGTGAAGAAAGTTTTTTTGTACAATAGCCTCTACTAGAATAGTTTTTTATTCAACCCAGAGCGGCAAGGTGTATTCTACAGCCCAGTATGAGAGATGTGAAATGTTTGTGCATGTTGATGGCATGATATGTGGAATAAGTTATCTCAATATAATATTTAAAATTAATAACAAATGCATAACATCTATGCGTATAAATGTTAATACTTAGACAAAGCCCCATTATAGCGCTAGATATTGAGTTATTATATTTTGATTGGTATATTAGGATTGTCAAGGAGACCCTATGATTGTAACTATACCCTTTACCTCACACACACAAAGGAGACTTAGTTTTAGAATGGTAATATATTGTACATTTGGTCTATTGTAAAAGGAGATGTTTCCCCCTTGAAGAAGCTTAACTTTTATTCTTATATCTATTTCTCAATGTGTGGAGTTGCTTCTCTCTCTATTTTCAAGCTATTTTGGTATTTTTTGTCTAACATTTTGTATCAAAGCCTACAATCCTAGGGTTTTGCTCCTTCAATCAAGACATCTTGGCATTTTCGATATAACTTTTTTCTAAGAAGTTTTTGACTGGTCCAAAAAACCAGTCTCAAACAAGTGTTTTTGGTTTAACTCTCATATCTGAAGCTTAGAAAGTCCAAATTGAATGCCACTAGTTCCTTTGTAGAGCGGGAAGAGCAATATTATTTCAGGTAAAAATTTCATGGGTAGGATCATGGATGTATGCGGGGCATAGATCTAAGAGAGGGTGAACCAACCAAATATCATAACGGTGGGGAAAGAGCACACCAACAAGGTAAGGCGAACCTAGCCCTGTGGTTGCTTATAGCTCCAAGTAGCTATTCCCAAGCCCACTGGAACTCCCAGAGCTCATAGTCCAACTCAAGAGGGACCCTCACAATAGGGTCTGTCCACGGTACCAAGCTTTTCACTGAAGGTTAAGAATTTGACCTTCCCCAGGGGCTTCGTGAGAATATCTGCGACCTGCTCATCAATCCCAATGTGATGGAGCCTTACAGCGCCTTGTTGTACCATGCCCCGAACAAAGTGGTATCTGTAATCAATATGCTTGGATCAGTCGTGGAACACAGGATTCTCAGAAAGACGAATCCCACTTTGGTTGTCGCAAATGATCACAGTGATATCCAGCACATGCCCAAATAGCTCACTAAAGAGCTTTCTCAACCAAACAGCTTCACAACATGCCATACTTGTTGCAATGTATTCGACCTCGACGGTGCTCAAAGCAACCGATTTCTTCTTCCTGCTCATCCGGGAGATCGAAGCAAAACCTAGGGTGAAGCAACATCTAGATGTGCTTTTATGATCCACCACACTGACTGCCCAATCGACATCGGTATATCCATGGAGCCTCATACTCCTAGCAGTGTATCTCAGCCCATGGTGGATTGTGCCCTGGAGATATCTCAAGAGATTCTTGGCACGAATCTAGTGAATGTGATGAGGCTCGACCATGTTCACTACAAAATATACGTCCGGACTTGAGTTCACTAAGAACATCAAGGCCCCCACGAGTTAACAATACTCGATGGGATTTCCTAACTCGGGCCCAACAGCACTTCCACAACTTCTTAAAGTTGAGTTCCATCGGAGTAGTCACGAACTTGCAGTCCACCATCCCAAATCTCTCCAGCAGCTTCACAACATATTTTCCTTGAGAAAGGAAAATCTCACCTAGCTTTTGCCAGACTTCCAACCCTAGAAAATAGTGCATCAGTCCTAGGTACTTCATCTCGAACTCAAAAGCTAGCTCCCTCATACATTAATGAATGAGAGGGTTAGCACCTGTTAGGAAGAGATCATCCAGATTCCACATAGAGGATCAAAATGAGAGGTTTGTCATTATCAACCTTAATAAAGGTTTGGATCAGCATCACTTCGAGTAAAGCCTAGCTTCATCAAGTAGTTATCGATCCTCTCATAACAAGCCCTGAGGGCTTGCTTCAACCCATAGAGGGCTTTCTTCAACCTGAATACAGTGAGTCTCTATCTCGAACTTCGAACCCCAGAGGTTGTTCCACATAGACCTCTTCCTTGATTAAGCCATGTAAGAAGGTAGTCTTCACATCCATCTGAGGTAGACTCCATCCTTGCAATGCAGCAACGGCAATGATTGATCAGATGGTGGTGTAGCGGGCAACAGGTGCAAATATTTCATCATAATCTATGCCTTCCTTTTGAGAGAAAGCCTCAGGCAACAAATCTTGCCTTGAACTTTTCAGCACTTCCATCAACTCCATGCTTGATCTAGTAGAGCCATTTCGAAGTGACAACAGATTTGTCCTTTGGTCTAGGGACCACATCCCAGACATCATTCTTCATGATAGACTCATATTCCTCGTGCATAGCATCTGTTGGCGACATAAATTGTCACTCTTAGAGACAGCCTAGAGTTGCTATAGACCAGTGCCTAGGACATCTTATCATAGCAAGGAGGACATAATATAACTTGGGTGTCAATCCAAAAGGCTCTCCTGCTATCTATTGTAAAACAAGGAAATTAATTTAAATGGGACCAGGACTTACAGAAATTGCCACAGGGAAAGTAATGTTGCGGAGACAAGATGAAAAACTCCAGCACAAAAGCATCAGACAGTTAAGAGACAATTTACTGTAAAGAGGGCGGATTCAAATAATATGCCACAGAAATCAAGTATCAGAAGGTGTATGTAGTGAAAGAAGTATAAGAAGATATTAGTTAACTTTGGTCTGATACCCAGATACACAACAGAACCATGTATGGGCTTATTAACCTAAGAATCCATACATGACAATGGCGTTTTAAAAGCACCCTCCCAAAGCAACTAATATAGCAGAAAGATGGATGAAATGAACATGAAACAGTATATCATGACTGAGCCATATTTAAAGCGCTTGACTGATCCAAGTATGGGCATCAACTAGGATGAATCCTTACCTAAAATCAATGAGACACTCGCATTCCAGTACATGATACAAGAAGATATATGAAATGAAGTGTTGTATTAATCACATAAAAGAAGGTTACATACTGTGAAATACCAAAGATCAGAATCCTCATTACAGATAGAACTCCTCCTCACTGAGACCCTATGGGCTCTGAGCCTTCATACAAAAGCTTTACAAAATGTATACAAACGTGCCTTTTACTACACAATTTTCTGATACAAGTCTGGAACCCTTACAATGTCTTTCTTCCCCCTTTTTATAGAGGAAGGAGAAGAGAAACCAATAAAAGGAGTAGGTGAAAACAATTAATTGTCTCATTAAAACAAAATGGCGGAAACAATTCGCGCCCATGTGGCTTGGAACAGACTAAGGCCGAGCAACATAGGGGGCCCCGAGGCTCCATGCGAAAGCAACGGCCGAGGTGCAAATTCTTTCTGCGGTGACAAGACGAGGTGAATAAAAATATGTAAATATCCCGTACCCCTCGAGAGAAAAATCTATTGAAATTAAACTCGAGGATATGATTTTTAGCACTTGTACTCTTTGCCTTCCGAAAGTGAATTGTTATTGCAATCTTCAGACCGGATGTTGAATTTCCCCCCGTTTCCACTAATACCCTTGCCGCGCATCGTGATCTTTTATCTCAGAACCCGTGTCTTAATTGCTCGAGGGTGGTCGGTTGAATCTTTACCCAAGCTTCTTTAATGGATGTCGTGTCATCAACAACTGCCCAAGATTTTCCTCATGAATTATGCATTTGATAACCAGTCCTTTGACACGTCTTTGAGTTTTGCAATGGAGGCTGTGAATTATGGTAATTTCTCGTCGCTGAAACCTGCAAAACCCACAAAGGTGTTAAATAAAACTGAGCACGGGGATGGAAATGCAATGGAGGTGGCCGTGTGACAAAGTGACATGATAACATGGCGGCAGTACGCAAGGTGGTGGTGAATACACAGTGGAATAGTGGTGGATGAGCCGGGCGGAGGCTTATAATGTAAAACGTTTAAAATTAAATGAAATGCATAATGGTGGATGAAATATGACAAATATACGGGGGTGATGACGTGGAGGAGTACGGGGTTAACATCGTGGCAGGGGAATGATCCGAGCCATTCAATCTTAAAACAAGATCGACGGCTAAAACTGTATTGGGGAACAATGAGATGGTGGGCCAGGACGATGTGGACGCGGGAGTTAAAAGTCGCACGACTTCGGAAAGCAATTTGGCTGCTGGACCGAGTGCTGCACCGACGGTTTACAAGGAATTTTCGCCGCACGTCTTTGCCCGGAGATAATGCGCGAAATAGGGCGGTATTGGGTCGTACTCGGGGACACTTGTCATGCGCCCAGGGGGGTGGGGCCCGATGGGGAATACTGCCTGCCCAGCAAAGGTGGTGCGAAATAAACCGGCCGGTTTTGGCATCGATGCGCAGCGCAGGGGTCCACCAGGGCGGCAGGTCGTGAAACGTTGATCTGTGTTTGATCTGACGACTGAGAGCGGGCCCGATAGCATTTAAACGATGAGCTCCTTTTGGTCTGGCACAGGGTTATGCGCCCGGGTCACGTGAAGGACTAGCTGTAGGAGGCTAGGACCAAGGGGCTCGGATTTAAATATTTCAAAAAGCGAGTCTTTCGGCCTTCTATTATGGAATTTGAGCGCGTAGGAGGGCAACGGTAAACAGAAAAAGGGTTTCTTAGGCTACGATAGGAAAATTTAAAGGTTCAGGAGGGGCTGATGGCCAAAAATTTTAATAGGGGCTGACATGGATAACATCGGCTCCAATTGGGGATGGCACGTTCATCCCTGGACGTGTCGAGAACCTGCAGACCACCTGGTTATCATTTATGTAAACTCTGTTCCTCAGCCCCTCTGCACTTTACTTCATAGTTCATCAGCATGTCCTCCCGGATCAAACCAAAACCGCAACAAAACTTATATACAACATGGTACATCGGGCTTGCCCTGCCTGAATCATAATTGGAAGTAGGGCTTCAAAAATTGGCCGTTTACAGGGGCATCCAACAGGTCACCCTGTAAATTCTCCAATATAAACGTGTTGTTGCCTCCCTTTTCCACAATTTTGAATGGGCCAAACCAGAGTGGGTCAAACTTACCATGTTTTCCTTTTTCAGCCCTCCGGACATCCCACCTGAGAACTAGATCTCCAATCTACAATTTTCTATCTTTTGCATGTTGATCAAATATGTTTTTCATTCTTTCCTGATATTCCGTTAATCTCTGATTCACTTGGTCTCGTGTTTCCTCTAATTCCACCAATTGATTGATTCTTCTGACCATATCATCAGGCTCTTCTTGATTTTCCTGCATGAAACGTGCCACTGGTAAAGCCAGCTGCACAGGAAAAACTGTTGCTCATCCATATACCAACTCATAGGGAGATTTCCCAGTTGCTCTCTTGCTGGTAATTCTATTAGCACATAGAGCAAACTTCAATTGGGAATCCCAATTCCTCTGATTTTCATTGATAGTCTTTTTCAAGGCCCTCACTAAAGTTTTGTTGGAAGATTCTGCCAGGCCATTCCCCTGCGGGTAGTAAGCTGTGGAGTGACTCAATGTGATATTATACTGTTGGCAGAAATTCACAAATTTTGCAGATTTGAAGGCCTGTGCATTATCAGTAACTATTCTAGCAGGACAGCCAAACCTGGATATGATGTTTTCTTCCATGAATTTTAAGATGACAGTGTCAGTAGCATTCCTTGCAGGTATGGCTTCCACCCATTTTGTAAAGTAATCTGTGGCTGTTAATATCCATTTATGTTGTCCACTTGATGGGGGATGTATTTCTCCAATAAAATCTATTCCCCATTGTTGAAATGGTTCATTCACATGAACTGGAATCAGGGGCAGAGCTGCCAACTTCTGTTTCTCAGCAAATTTCTGACACTTATCACATGCTCTGACCCAAGTAAAAACATCTCCAAATAATTTTGGCCAGTAGAAACCAGCCTTTAAGATTTTATGAACTGTAGCCCTCCAGCTATAATGGCCTCCACAAATACCTTCATGAAATTCCATCATTATACTTTCCACTTCATCCTCTGTGAGGCATAATAGTAGTATGCCTGAAGGATCTCTCCAATATAATTGGCCATTGGCAACTATATACTTTTGTGACTTCAACCTCACAACCCTGTATTTTGATTTATCACAGCTGGGTGGACAACTGAGTGTTAGGAGGTATTCTACTATCTCCTTGTACCGTGGACTAGTAAGATATTTTATATGTGCTTTTTGAGTGGCTACCTCCAGTCCTTGCTGTTCTTTTTCACTCTCGGACTCTTCATTTGCGATCATAGACAAATTTATGCCCAGAGCTTGATAATTTGATTCTGACAAAATTCTTGCTAGCCCCTGTCCTTTAATTAGCTTGGTTGGACGGATGTCCAAATCATACTCCTGTATCTTTGCAATCCACCTTCCTCTTTTTCCTTCACTATCTCCCTGAATGAGAATGTCTTTGACAGCTGCTGTAGGGACATATGCTGTAATGTGAGACTGCGAAACATACATGTGAAAAGCTTTAAGGGATTTCACTAGGGCATATGCCTGCTTCTCTAATATGTTATATTTCAATTTTGCATCATGGAGAACCTGACTGAAGAAGGCAATAGGCTGCTCATATCCTTCTTCATTTTTCTGTAACAAAACTCCAACTACTGTATGAGTTGAAGCAAATGAAAAGATCATAAATGGCCTTGCATAATCTGGCCCAGCTAGCACAGGGGCTTCAGCAAATGCAGCCTTAATTCTTGCAAAGGCCTCCCGTGATTCTTGTGACCATTTCACCTCGTTATTCTTCTTTAGCATATCTGTTATATGCCTAACTATCTCAGCATAGTTAGGAATAAATCTTCTCAGGAAATTGATTCGTCCCAGAAACACTTGCACCTCTTTCTTATTTCTGGGGAGAGGAATACTATTTATCACCTCTACTCTTTTAGGATCTATTCTCACCCCATCTTTAGTTACAATGTGCCCCAAAAGTTTGCCTTCCTCTAATGCAAATAAAGACTTTTGTGGATTTAGAGAAAGACCATACCTTCTGCATTTTTCAAAAGTTCTCCTTAAATGCTCAATGTGCTCAGCATCATTTTTTGAAAACACTGTAATATCATCAAGGTATACCACCAGAAATTTATCTTGCTCCCCAACAAAAGCGATGTCCATAGCCCTCTGAAAAGTTGCCCCTGCATTAATCAATCCAAAAGGCATCCTGACATACATGAATGTACCCCATGATGTGGTGAAAGCAGTCTTCTTTTGATCTTCTGGAAGTACAGCCACCTGGTTATAACCAGAGAAACCATCCATCATTGACATTCTAGAGGCTCCCACCACTTTCTGCAGGATGTGGTCCATCTTGGGCAGTGGATAATTATCCTTCAAAGATGCTCTATTTAAATTTTTGAAATCTACACATAACCTTATTTCTCCATTTTTCTTTCGGACAGGGACCAAATTAGCAACCCATTCGGAATACCTTAATGGCACAATTATTTTGGCTTTTAGCAGCTTCTTGATTTATTTTTCAATGGAGGGAAGCAGCAGAGGATTTATCTGTCTAAGCTTCTGCTTATAAGGTTTTGCATCTTCCCTCAGAGGAATTTTATGCTACATTATACTAATATCAAAAGTTTTAAGGTCCTGATAGGACCATGCAAACACATCCCTGTATGACTGAAATAATTTCAGATATTTCTTCTTATATTCCTCTGGGACCTTCTTAGATAATTTGACAATTTTGGGCTCAACATTGGTACCCAGATTCAGATCCTCCACTTGATCTTCTTCTATTACTTTGCTAGGCTGCAATGGGACATCATTCTTATCAAATAATCTTTCTAGAGGCACCAGCCCTCTAGGGATGACATTTCCTTTCAGCTGCAGGACTTTACTACCTGCCATCTTCTCTTCCCAATTATTTTCTGACATATCTTCAACCTCATCTTCTTCACAATCATCAATCTCCATGTTGGAGTACTCTCCCACTGCTTCCAAGAATCTCTTCATTTGTTCATCATCCTCAAACACTTGCCAATGCTTGATATTGTCTGGGATTGATGGTCTATAACATACCTCAACTTCATACCTCAAAAGAGGGTTTTGGGGAGGACGGAAAGTACTAGCGGCTACAGCAAGAGAATCTGCCATTTTGTTCTGTTCTCGGGGCATGAACTGGATATTGAAAGCCAAGAAGAAGTTCTCCACCATGTCCCATACTTCATTCCTGTAAGCTCTCAACCGAGGATGTTTGGTTTGACATTGATTTCTGACTTGTCTGACCACCAGCTCAGAGTCTCCCAGAACTTTTAAACACTGTATACCCATGCTCTTGGCTGTTTGCAATCCCAATAATAGTGCTTCATATTCAGCCACATTATTAGTAGTTTCATATTCTAATTTAAAAGACAGTGGGACCCATTTACCTGTAGGGGAGATTAATAATACTCCAGCCCCATTACCTTCTCTTGAATTTGCTCCATCAAAATGTAGAGTCCATACTCCTGCTTCATGGTCTTCTAAAGGCTACTCAGTCTTGATTTGACAAAAGGAATGTTCCTGAGCATAATTTTGATCTTCTTCCAACATCAGACATGAGAAATCTCCTTCTTTGCTGTAGATTGGTGAATTCTCTGAGCTGTCAGCCTTAGTCACCATCTTGACAAATCTGGTTTCTCTGTATAACCTCCTCTCTTGGCCACCAAAGATTGGAATAGTGGCATATGTTAAATCTAATTTGAGTGACCCACCAATTTTTGTTCCCCAGGACCTTGACAACAGCATGCCAAAGCGAGCTGGGATGTCAGCTACCACAATGTCCATTACTACACTTTTTGCTGGAATTTGGGCCAGATTGACCACTAAATCTTTGATCATCCCCAAGCATTTAACTCTTTTGGAATCAAATGAATATAGGTCTTTATATGGACGTGTGATTTGTAGTCCTAGTTGTTCCATGACTGACAGAGGCATAAGATTATGGGAAGCTCCAGAATCTAACATACAATTGTGTAACAGCAGGTCATGAATCACTAGAGACACATAGAAAGGAGGAGTACAGGGGTCTATCTCCTCGACATGTGGGCCAAAGACTACCATGGGTCTTTCTTCTTGGAGGTTAAGACTATCTGGAATTATTGGTGCTTCAGGAGGGAACATGAAAGAAGTAACTTGAGACTGATATACAGGTTGTTTCAACAGCTCAGTCAAGGGGACTGGGATTTTGACTTAAGTTCTTTTTGCAGATTAAAAGCAGGAGGGGACTTTTCTATTACAACTTCTTTTGACTCTTTATTTTCAACTGGAGTTTTAACTTCTTTTGATACATACTCAGTATTAGGAGGAGTGGCTATTTTTGAAGAAGAAGGAATTTGATCATTAGACTGCAAAGGTTTGTTCAGAGGACTCTTACCTTTTTCTGTTACTTTCTGCACTGTTGATTCCTTTTGAGAAGGTGCCTCCTTTTGAAATGGCTCCTCTTCTTGGTCTTGAGTCCGAGTTCTCTTCCTGGAAGATCTGAGATCATATCTTCTGTTAAAATGTGCTTGCATGAAATCATTAGATTGTTTGCAATAGTGATCAATTTCTGCATCTTCCGTGTCTCTGAGCTCTTCCCCTTCTTCATGCAATGGGCATTCAACTTCATCATTGTTAGAGAAAGCAAGATTTGCATCTTGTAGTTCATAGGCAGCATCTTCAGTGGAGTCATCTACTGGGCCTTCCAGGTACAATGGGTGTGGTACTTGGTCTTGTTGCTCTTTTGCTTCCCTTGGCAATATTTGCAGAGGTGGTTTCTTGTACTGGGGATTGTATCCTCTATTAGGAGCATTATAGAAATTCCTGGGAGCTGCATTTTTAGCCTCCAATTCTAGCTTGACCATCTTCTTAATCATTTTGCTTATTTCATCCATCTTATCTGAATCCTTGTCTTGACTGGAGGTGGAAACTTCCTCTTTGCCCCTTCTTCTAGTATCCTGTTCAGCTTTTCCTTTCAATTTTCCAGTGGAGGCGAAATTTGCTTCCAGCTCAAGAGCATCTGATTGAGCATCATCTAGGGTGGCAGGCTTTCTTTCTCTCAAATAGAAACCAAAATCTGAGTCAAAGGCTGCTATGAAAACAACTTTGGCAGCATTCTGATGAGGCTTCATATCTGCAGGGAGGTTTAGATATAACTTATTAAATCTCTTGATAAACTCTGACACCCCTTCATTATGTTTCTTCTTAAGTGTATTGAATTCAATAAGACAAAGCCCCTGATCCTTCTTCTCTCCCCATTTTCTGAGAAAAGTATTTTCCATATCATCCCAAGTGGTTATAGAACGGTTTCCCAATGTCTTGAACCATTTTCTGGCTTCACCATCCAGAGATTGAACAAACAATCTTAAGACCACATCTAAATGTTCAACATTAAAGTTCTCTGCAAAAGAGCAGAAGGTCTCAAGATGTTTCTGAGCATCAATTTCATTTTCCCCAGTGAATCTGGGCAAGATCTTCAAGTAATCCTGTGGCATATCATTTAACACTTGAGGTAATGCCAGGGGAGCATATTTGTTTAACAAAAAGGCTGGAACATTGGCCATTGGAGGAGTTGGGGCTTGTGCAACAATCTGATGTACAAAGGGAGGAAGAGGAGGAGGTGGGAGTGGAGTATGGATAACAACGGGAATATACTGTACAGAAGCCTGAGGTGTAGATGGAAACAATTCACGATTAACAGGGGCTACTTCTGTAACTTCTTTAACTTCCTCGGCCTCAGGGGTAGGATGAAAGTTCTCTTTAGTTATAGCACTTCCCCGGGGTGGGCTATCTGAGTAATATTCAGGATTTTCCTCAGTGGAGTCGGGATTTTCTACTTGGATTTCTTGAGAAGAAGAGGATGGATAATCTTCTACAAAATATTCAGGGATCTCAGCACGGACTGACTTCTTTTCTTTCCAAATTATTCTATGTATAATCTTCTCAGGGTCAGACACTTAAGGTGTCTTTGACTGTGATGTACCTGACCTCAGATGTGGCTTACGAGGAGCCAGGACTACCAATAGATTTATCAAACAAACAATACTGGAGTCGCCAAGGTGAGAGATATACAACTCTTCAACTCTCTGTGCTCACCTGATTAGAGAGTGAATATGATTTGTCGAGGCCCAGGGAAACTGATTTTCTTAAATTCGATCCCCGGCAACGGCGCCAGAAAGATGTTTTCGACATAAATTTTCACTCCTAGAGACAGCCTAGAGTTGCCATAGACCAGTGCCTAGGACATCTTATCATAGCAAGGAGCACATAATATAACTTGGGTGTCAATCCAAAAGGCTCTCCTGCTATCTCTTGTAAAACAAGGAAATTGATTTAAATGGGACCAGGACTTACAGAAACTGCCACAGGGAAAGTAATGTTGCAGAGACAAGATGCAAAACTCCAACACAAAAGCATCAGACAGTTAAGAGACAATTTACTGTAAAGAGGGCCGATTCAAATAATATGCCACAGAAATTAAATATTAGAAGGTGTATGCAGGGAAAGAAACATAAGAGGATATTAGTTAACTTTGGTCTGATACCCAGATACACAACAAAACCACATATGGGCTTATCATTCTAAGAATCCATACATGACAATGGCGTTTTAAAAGCACCCTCCCAAAGCAACTAATATAGCAGAAATATGGATGAAATGAACATGAAACAATATATCATGCCTGAGCCATATTTAAAGCGCTTGACTGATCCAAGTATGGGCATCAACTAGGATGAATCCTTACCTAAAATCAGTGAGCCACTCGCATTCCAGTACATGATACAAGAAGATATATGAAATGAAAGGTTGTATTAATCACATAAGAGAAGGTTACATACTGTGAAATACCAAAGACCAGAATCCTCATTACAGATAGAACTCCTCCTCACTGAGACCCTACGGGCTCTGAGCCTTCATACAGAAGCTTTACAAAATGTATACAAACGTGCCTTTCACTGCACAATTCTCTGATACAAGTCGGGAACCCTTACAATGTCTTTTTTCCTCCTTTTTATAGAGGGAGGAGAAGAGAAACTAATAAAAGAAGTAGGTGAAACATTTAATTTGCTTAATTTGAACAAAATGGCGGAAACATTCGCGCCCATGTGGCTTAATTAATATGCTGAGCTATAGGTACCCTGAGGCCGGCTCCATGAAGTAAATGCTGTAGGTGCAAATTTCTCCGGGGATAAGACATGAGGAATAAAATATGTAACATCCTGTACCTTCCTAAGAGAAAAATCTATTGAAATTAAACCTGGAGGATATGATTTTTGTGCACTTGTACTCTTTGCCTTCTGAAAGTTGAATTGTTATTTAAAATCTTCGGCACCGAATGTTGAATTTCCTGCTCTCTGACTAATACTCCTTTGTCGCGGCATCAGGATCTTTATCTGCAAGGAACCTGTGTCTTAATTGCTCTGGAGGGTTCAGTGAATCTTTACCCGGGCTTCTTTAATGGACGTCGTGTCATCTGCAGCTGCCCAAGATTTTTCTCATGAATTATGCACTTGATAACCGATCCTTTGACACGTCCTTGAATTTTGCAATGGAGGCTGTAAATTATGGGGATTTCTCGCCGCTGAAACCTGCAAAACCCACAAAGGTGCTAAATAAAACCAAGCACGAGGATGGAAATGCAATGGAGGTGGTCGTGTGACAAAGTGACATGATAACATGGCAGCAGTACGCAAGGTGGTGGTGAAGACACAGTGGAATAATGGTGGACGAGCCGGGCGGAGGCTTATAACGTAAAACGTTTAAAATTAAACGAAATGCATAACGGTGGATGAAATATAACAAATATGCGGGGGTGATGACGTGGAGGAGTGCGGGATTAACAGCATGGCAGGGGAATGATTCGAGCCATTCAATCTTAAAACAAGATCGACGGTTAAAACTGTATTGGGGAACAATGAGATGGTGGGCCAGGGACGATGTGGACGGGAGTTAAAAGCTGCACGACTTTGGAAAGCACGAGCCGTTGGATCGAGTGCTTAAGATCGGACGGTTTATATGAATTTCGCTGCACGTCTTTGCCCGGGAGATAATGCGCGAAATAGGGCGGTATTGGGGTCGTACTCTGGGACACTTGTCACGCAGCGTGTGGAATCACTGGCCCGATGGGGAATACCGCCTGCCCAGCAAAGGTGGTACGAAATAAACCGGCAGGTTTTGGCATCGATGCGGAGCGCAGGGCTCCACCAGGGCGGCAGGTCGTGGAACGTTGATCTGTGTTTGATCTGACGGCGGAGAGCGAGCCCGATAGCATTTAAACGATGAGCTCCTTTTGGTCTGGCACAGGGTTATGCGCCCGGGTCACGTGAAGGACTAGCTGTAGGAGGCTAGGACCAAGGGGCTCGGATTTAAATATTTCAAAAAGCGAGTCTTTCGGCCTTCTATTATGGAATTTGAGCGCGCAGGAGGGCAACGGTAAACAGAAAAAGGGTTTCTTAGGCTACGATAGGAAAATTTAAAGGTTCAGGAGGGGCTGATGGCCAAAAATTTTAATAGGGGCTGACATGGATAACAGCATCCTTCCAAACTTGATGCTTCAGGGCTTCTTCAAATGTTCCAAGCTCAGATTGTACAATAGTGCTCATGGCTGCTAGGTACCCTTAGTACCTATTTAGCTTCTTACTTTCACGAAATTTTCCCCTTGGACCAATATGTCTCTCGACATCTTCGAGAGTGTCTCTAAGCCATGAGGGTCTTCTTTTATTTGAAGAAGGTGGATCTAAAGGATCCATCGAACCTTCAACATCAAGCATCGGTTCATCCTTCGGTTCTTCCTGCCTTCCATCTTCTTCTTCTTCTTTGTCTTCCTTTGAGATAGGAAGATTTCTCAATCTAAACATACAGAAATCCTACTGTGATTAACTGATTTGCATTACATACTTGTATTTTCATTTAAAAAGTTATTTTTGAATACTTCAGTAAAATATTAATGCAAATACTAAGCAGCCTATAATGCAAATACTAAGAAGCCTACACTGATATACAGATCAAGTACTGAAAAATAAATGACGCAATCACACAAAGGACACACTTAATTTTGGACAATTGTCCCTGGAAAATCCCAATTGGGGAAAACCGGTGAAGCAGATCTGAGGGTTTGTATTATTAAGCAGCATTATTCTGAGTACAACTAGGGTGCCAAAATTCGGCTCACCCAACAAAGAAAATCCTCGACAGACAAATAAAATAGTGAGTTTTACCTCAAACTGCAAGTCTTGGCTGATCCAGGATCTGAACTGGCAAAACCCTAGCTCTCTCTGCGCTGCCTCTGCACAGTAGATGTGTAGGCCTGCGTGGGGACTGTTGAAGTCTGCGTCATCTCCTCTCTGCGTTGATCTGCCTCTCAGAAAATGGAGTTTCAACCCTCTCGGCTCAGAAAACCCGATCTCCAACTAAATCTCGGACTGTCTCTCGGAAGCTTTGCGCTGCCACTGCATGAGCCCTGCGTGGGCCTGCGTCACCCTCTTTGGGTACTGTGTCACCTCTCCTGGTGATTGCGTTGCTTCCTCTGCTATCTCTGTTGCCCTTGCTCTGCCATGTACCCTTGGTCCTCCAACCAATAACTGCTTCTGCCCCTCACTGCTGCTGAATCACTCAGATCTTATCTTCGTCCGAGCACTACTCCGTCAAAAGAATTCGATCCCTAGATTCATCCACAGTGTGTGTTCTCCAACTGACCCTCAAGCCTTCCTTTATACTTTTCCTGGTGAGAAATCAACGGTCGTGATCTAATCCTTAATCAACAGCGAAGATTTAATTAGACTTGATCCTCGTCACTTAGAAGCTTCTCACCCACATGTTAAATTAATTCACTTTAATTATTTTGATTCCCTAGGTTTTAACTTAGGCTCCATTAAAAATAATTAATTATTTGAATAACTTTCACTCCGAGTGGAGTTTCTCCAAACGATTTCTAGGCCTTGAAGATCTCGTGTGTTTTAGCCCCTCCACAAAATTTCAGAGCTAGAGCACATCCGATGCTACCCAAAAATCAACACTCCCTCTTAGCAAGGAATGTGCTCTAGCAATACTTCTCACCAGAAGCATCACCCTGATCCACGGCATCGGTCCTCTGCGCTGCTGATGCTCGACCTGTTGCCCCTCATCCACTGGGCTGCTGCAACCTGTACTGCTACCCATGACTCTACCACTGTCACTGATGCATCTGTACAGCAACTCCCTCTCAATATGCTGCATCCTGCTGCCCATAGCACTGCCACTACTAGCTGTTGCACTGCAACTCAATTGCTAAGAGTTAAGCAACTGAAAGACATCCCAAATACTAACATATTGGTCAGTCTGGACTTTGGATGCACCTCGATGTTGAAGCTTCCTCTGCTACTAATCTGCGCTGACCCTCTGATGCTACTGCTGCTCTGCACTATGCTGCACCACTGTGCACTATGTTATTGTTGCTGCCTCTACTCTGGGCTGCTTCAGACTTTGGCGCTCTAGCTCTGCCACTATCGCTCCATCATCCATCGCACCAACTGACAACCTTCATTCTGCTACTGTCATTAAGGGCTCTCGTACCCGTATGTAATCTAAGAGTTTAGGCACCTAAAGGATCCTACCCTGCAACTGTAGTTGATCTACAACTCCATATCGCCCCACTTCTTAGGTGCATGAGCACTCATGGCACATCCATAATCATCATCGTCATCAGCCTGAGCTGGAACAGCCTTCGAGTCAGATTTTTCCTTGCCCTTCTTCAGAGGGCACTACGTGGCGAAATGTCCTAGTTCCCCACATTTGAAGCATCTGACCTTCGAGAGGTCCTTCTTCTTCCTTCTCTGTTGCCCTTGTTGTCCCTTAGATGCGAGAGCCGCATCTTCCTCTTCCTCCTTGATTTTGATCCATTTGTTGCTACTTCTCGCCTTGGCCCACCGTTTGATCTCTTCTTGTCGAAGAGTTACCCACATCTCTTCCCAGCTTGGAAGAGCGACCCTGCTCAAAATACCTTGGACAAAAGTCTCCCAGTCTTCAGTGGCTGCATTCAGGGCAATCCTGACCATAAGTCCATCATCTGGTGTAGCCCCTACGGAAGCTAGTTAATCTCGAATCCCTTGCAACCTGATGACGAAGGGATCGATCTCTTCTCCCTTCTACATCTGAAACAATCTCAATTGATTCTCAAGCAACATCTTTTGCTAGACGAAAGATCCCTGGTACATAGTGGTCAAGGCCTCCCACATTTCCCTTCTTGTATTCTTCTCAGCAAATATGTGGGATCACATGATCCTTGACTCCGTCCATGATCATGTGTTTAGCTTTTGCCTGAGCCTCCTCATACTTCTTGAGAGGATCAGCATCAACAGAAATAGCAATAGTGTTCAAGGCATGATCCTTAATGCGATGTTCATCCAAAACTACTAGGATCATGGCCTTCCAGATGACAAAGTTGGATGCTCCATCCAACATGTCCTCATCCCTCAATCCATTCATGGCCATCTCTGCTCAACTAAGTGTCGAACAAGTCCCTTTCTCTCTCGTCCGCTGCTGCCCCAACAAAACTCAGATATGGATTTCTTTGGTGATAGAAACCCTCTAAGGAACAAGCTACCTATGAATTTCGATTTCCTTCATGAAAATCCTTCTGCCAACAGATGTTGAAACACTCCTCTTTGATCTTGCTTTACCACTGCTCAACACTAGATCTAGACTTCTTGACAAGAAATCTTCTGAGGCACTGCTCCCCTCTACTTTGCTTCTTCTCCACTATACATTGTTCTGCACCAATAGAATCAGTGCCCCGCCAACAACTCTAGAAAGAAACTGTACTGCACCTCCAGCCACGGCAATCCGGAAATTTGAGACTCAACAGCATCTGCGTTGACCCAGCGAGCACTGCGTTGCCTTCTTCAGCTACAGCGTCACCCTAGCAGGCTCTGCGTGAGCCTTCCCAGGTGACTACGTTACCCTTCCTCTACCTCTCCGGCTTAGGACTGCGTTGTCCCTCAGGACAGCTCCTTTCCCGCTGCAGACTTTCTTTTGTCCTTTTGCTGATGGCTTCAGTCCTCCTTGATCCGCAATCGCTCTGATACCATGTGAAAATTTCTAAATCTAAACATACAAAAATCCTACTACGATTAATTGATTTGCATTACCTACTTGTATTTTCATTTAACAAGTTATTTTATGAATACTTCAGTAAAATATTAATGCAAATACTAAGCAGCCTACACCGATATATAGATCAAGTACTGAAAAATAAATGAAGCAATCACACAAAGGACACTTATTTTTGGACAATTGTCCCCGGAAAAACCCAATGCGGGAAAACCAATGCCGCAGAACTGAGGGTTTGTATTATTAAGCAGCAGTATTCTGAGTACAACTAGGGTGCCAAAATCCGAATCACCAAACAGAGAAAATCCTCGGCAGACAGATAAAATAGTGAGCTTTACCTCACACTGCAAGTCCTGGCTGATCCAGGATCTGAATTGGCCAAAACCCCAACTCCGTTTGTGCTGCCTCTGCGTAGTAGATGCATAGGTCTGCACAGGGACTGCTGAAGTCTGCGTCACCTCCTCTCTGCGCTGAGTTGCCTCTCATAAAATCGAGTTTCGGCCCTCCTGATTCAGAAACCCTGATCTCCAGGTAAATCTCGGACTATGTCTCAAAAGCTCTGTGTTGCCCCTGGTCCTAAGTCACCGGATACTCCTAAAATGCCATTGAATCACCGAATCCCCGTATCGGACACCTACCCGTACCGGATTCGGCCCCAATTCAAAGGATACGGTGTATCCGTACAGGGTACGGTCGGGATACGGCATGTCCGAAAAGGGACACGCTGTATCCCGACCGTACCCCGTCGAATACGCCGTATCCCGTACAGCGGGGTACGGCCAGGCCCGCGGCAAGAAAAATCGCGCTATTTTTTTTATAAAGTGCGGTTTTTTTTATAAAGTGCGGTTTTATAAAGTGTGAAAGCTCATTTGTTGGGTATTCTAGGTTGTGGCGTTAAATGTTGTACAGCAATTGAATCGCCAGATAGGAAAAGAATGGAGAAAGAGCAGAGTATTGGTGAGGCAAATGTGGCAGCAAAATCAAAAAAATCCAAGACTGGTGACCCCCTTCCATTCTTGAGGAAAAGCAATAGCAAGTTCCCTTTTGAGACTTCTAACAGGGGAGAACTAGCAAAGAGAAAGGCAACTGCAGTTGGTCCAATGGACAAGATTTTCCAAAAAGAGAAAAGGGAAGAGCTTGACCTGACCATTGCATTTTTTTTCTATCAGAACTTCATATCCTTTAATGTTGCACGGTCACCTCTATTTATTGAGATGTGTCGAGCTCTTTGTCATGGGGCTCCATCAAGGTATGTGCCTCCTGGGTCAGAGAAGCTCAGAACCACATTGTTGACAAAGGCAAAGAAAGAGGTGGACAAAATGCTTGAGCCTATTAAATCAGCATGGCCAACATATGGGGTTAGCATTGTTTCTGATGAATGGACAGATCCAGCACGCCACCCACTCATTAACTTCATGGTGTCATCCACGAATGATGCAGTTTTCTTGAAAGTAGTGGATGCACTTGGAGAGTACAAGGATGCACAATATATGGGTGAGTTATTTCTCAAAGTTATTGAAAGTGTAGGTGTGGATTGTTGTGTGCAAATCATTATAGATAATGCACCTGTTTGCAAGGCTGCTGGCATGATTGTGGAAGCAAAATATCCACAAGTATTTTGGACACCTTTCATTGTCCATTCATTGAAATTGGCACTGAAATCTATTGCTTCTAATTTGCTTTGGATTGGAGCCACTATTGAGGATGCACGACATATCCGCAACTTTGTAACAAACCATACAAATGCCCTCACTATCTACAAGGAGTACAACAATCTATCATTGTTGAAGATTGCAGATACATGGTTTGCCTCTTCATTCATCATGTTGAAGAGGTTGAGGGAGGTCAAGACCGCTCTTGGGTCTATGGTTATTTCAGAGTTTTGGTCTTTTTGGAGAAAGACGGATCAAGCAACCTCAAAGAAGGTGAAGGACATAGTGTTGGATGATATATGGTGGGAGAAGGTAGATCTAATTATTCAGATCATGGAGCCTATCATTTCCTTGCTCCGATTTGCAGATACAGACCAACCCATCCTAGGAGAGGTTTATGAGGGATGGGATTCCATGATTGAGTCTGTGAGGACCATTGTTTTATAGAGTCAGTGCCCAGAGTATGAGACATCACCTGAGGCCTTCTTCACCGTCATACAGGATATTCTTGTCAGCAGATGGGACAAGAATTGCACACCTTTACATTGTTTGGCTCACTCCTTGAACCCAAAATACTACAGCCATGAGTGGCTGAATGGTGGACCTTCTCGTAGATTCCCTCCTCACATGGATGCTGAAATCTCACAGGGGAGGAAAGATGCATTGAGGAGGATTTTTCAGGATAGGGCATCCCTTGATGAGGTGGAGGATGCCTTTGCAGATTTTTCCACTGGCAGGGGGCGATTTGGAGGCTATGATTTGATTCGAGACAGGGGGGCTAAGAAGCCCCACTCTTGGTGGGCAACTCATGGGGCAGCAAGCCCTCCTCTACAGCAGTTAGCCATGAGGCTCCTCTCTCAGGTGACTTCATCCTCTTGTTGCGAGAGGAATTGGAGCACATATGGGAATTTGTATAGTGTGAAGAGGAGCAGGCTTGAGCAGTCCAGGGCAGAGACAATGGCGTATGTGCACACCAACCTTCGTCACATTTACAGGCAGAGGGAGAATTGGTTGAAGGGAAAGACAAAGATGTGAGATGTCTTTCCTGATGATATGGGTCTGGACAGCAGTGTTGAGTTGGCATTGGCCAACTTGGATCTCAATGCGCCAGTGCTAGAGCCTGTCACATTTGATGATGGATTAGAGGGGTCATCCTCCACACCAGCAGATGCAGAGATGATAGAGGAGGATGCATCAGAGGCAGAGGAGAGCAGTGGTGAGCATGATGATCAGGATTTGGACAGTGATGCTGATTATGAGGATTGATGACTCTAACTCATTGAGGCTTCAGGCTTGTAGTCTTGTAGACTGTAGTTGATTTTGTATTTTCTATTTCTATTTGCCATTGGCAGTGTTCTTATGTAACACATTTTGATTCTAATGACTTAATGAAAAAACTACAGTATCTTACTATCTTCAATCTTGTCTTTCTGAGTAAATTTGATGATTGTATCATGTATGGTGTATCAATGTATCATTGTAATTTGTATTATAGTATCAATGATGATGTATGACTCATGAGTATCTAATATCTATGTTTGAATCAATGAATTTTGTATGAATTTGTGCAAAAAATATCTAATTTTTAATATATTAATATATATATATATATATATATATATATATATATATATTTTTAAAATATATATATATATATTTTTAATAAAATAATATATAACGTAACGTATCCCAGAAGTATCCTGTTCTGGGGTCACCGTACCCGTATCCGATTCTTCGAATCCCGGTATCCCTGTATCCCCGTATCAAGTGACTTAGCCCTGGTCACTCTCTCTGGAGACTGCATCACCTCTCCTGGTGGTTGCGCTACTTCCTCTGTTGTCTATGCTGCCCCTTGCTCTGCTATGTACTCTTGGTCCTTTGACCAATCACTGCTTTTGCCCTCACTGCTGTTGAATCACTCAAATCTTATCTTCGTCCGAGCATTGCTCCGTAAGAAGAATCCGATCTCTAGATTCATCCACTGTGTGTGTTCTCTAACTGGCCCTCAAGCCTTCCTTTATAATTTTCTTGTTGAGAAATCAACGACCGTGATCCAATCCTTAATCAACGGCTAAGATTAAATTAGACTTGATTCTCGTCACTTAGACGCTTCTCACCCACATGTTAAATTAATTAACTTTAATTATTTTAATTCCCTAAGTTTTAACTTAGGCTCCATTAAAAATAATTAATTATTTGAATAACTTTCACTCAAGGTGGAGTTTCTCCAAACGATTTATGGGTCTTGGAGATCTCATGTGTTCTAGCCCCTCCACAAAATTTTGGAGCTAGAGCACATATGATGCTACCCAAAAATCAACAGAGGGCAGCATCTTCGTCGAAGGTGACATCATGGCATATCTCCACTTCTCTTTGACCAGGCACATATATTCTATATACATTCGAGGTTTCACTATAGCCCACAAACATTCCCTTCTTTCCGGAAGCATCCAACTTGTTTCTCTTTTCTTTTGGCACGTGAAAATAAACGAGACTTCCAAAAACTCTAAAATGAGAGACATCAAGCTTCTTACCAGAGAAAACTTCTTCAGGAGTTTTGGAGTCCAATGCAGAATGTGGGCATCTATTTTGAGAGCATACACAACGATGTTGGGAGCGTCTCCCCATAAGAACTTCGGAAGACCATGGTCATAAAACATGGCATGGGTAGCTTCCAAAATGGTTCTATTCTTCCTTTCAGCAACACCATTTTGTTCAAGAGTATACACAGTGGTGGTCTCCCTTTTAATGCTAGCTTCCCTGCAATAGTCATTAAATACATTCGACTCATACTTAGTTCCATTATCGGTCCTCAAAATTTTGATCTTCTTCCCTGTTTGATTTTCAACCAAGGCCTTGAAGGTACAGAACCACTTGAATGCTTCGTCCTTCTCCTTCAAAAAGTACATCCAAGTTTTGCGGGAGAAGTCATCTATAAAAGTGATATAATATAAGCATCCTCCCAAAGATGTTACGGGGAGCATACCAGATAGATCAAAATGTATCAATTGCAAAATATCGGATGTCTTTGTGACACTCGAGGGGAATGTTCCCCTTGTATGCTTTCCTTCGGCACAACCCTAACATACACCTTCATGATCATCTTTGAAATCGAGCATCCCTGTCACTACCTTCCTTGCTTCAGGAAGGGCTTTAAAATGAAGGTGTGCAAACCTTCGATGCCATAGCTTGGATTGAAGAGTTGTATCACATGTCATGGCCCCCAATGGACTTCCTCCAACCTGATAGAGTGTATCAACCCTGAAACCAAGAGTGAACGCTTCTTTGAAGTTCCTCTTCCAAATGCGTACCTTTCCATCGATGAATGCCACCTTGAATCCTTTGTCTTCCATTACCGAGATAGACACTAGATTCTTCTTCAAGTCAGGTATGTACAACACATCTTGCAAATGGAGGACTTGACCTTGATTTAGATGAAGGGTCACAGTCCATGTCCCTCTCACGAGATAGGTGGCATTGTCTCCAAGGATAATCTCCAAATTAGTATCCTTTTCAATCAAATCAGAGAGGGCCTCTTTATATCCAGTGAAGTGCCTTGAGGCACCACTATCAATCAACCAATTGTCCAGGGTGTCGGAAGGAGATGCAGCAAAGAGGGCAGATATAAGAATATATTCATTTCTCTTATTATCAACAACATTGGATTCATCATACTTGGAGTTCCTTGACCTTTTAAAAGGTTGACCATTTCCATTCCCATTTCGATCGGAGGGACCCTTCCTTTTTACTTTGAACCTGTTGTTCCTTTGATTCCCATTCCCCCTGAAGTTGTTGTTGTTGTTGTCATCATCTCCGGGAGAGTCCCTTTTATTGGGGCACTCTCTTGCATAGTGACCAAATTTGTTACAAGTGTAACATCTTCATTTTCTTCCTTTGGCACCCGCTCTTCCAGGATTTTGATTTCTCGGACTAGCATTATTCCTCTTCTTTGCATGAGTGGTGAAGGAAGTAGGGTCACTTCCATTCCCATTAGAGGGATGGTCTCTCTCCATCATCCTTGTCTCCTCTTGAGTGCATCTCGTCAACAATTCATCAAAATCAAGAATTATATTATTATTATTGAGAATAGTAGTATTAAATACATACCATGTTGGAAATACCGAGAGGGGGGTGAATCAGTATTTCTTATTACTGATTCACCCCCCTCTCAATATTTCTTTTCAATTGTTAATTTTACCAGTTAGATCACTTATATTTAGAACACAAAATGAAAAATGATGGAATAGATACTTTTATTAATTTCTTCTTTACAATAAGTAAAGTACAATAATGATATAGGGCTCCAACCCTAGATGAAGACTCCAATCTTCCAGGCTCCAACCTGTATTGTGCCAAGCACCGACTTGGCCTTTCCAAGGCTCCAACCTTGTCAATTTGAGGCACCAACCTCTAGGGCTCCAACCCTATCTTCCAAGGCACCGACCTTGTCTCTATGAGGCTCCAACACTCAACTTCACTTCGTCAAAATATGTTTGGTTATTCTTCACGACTCCCAATGTCTTCTTCAACGAGCCCTGTCAATCTTCAGCAATGTCTTCACCAAATTACTTTATCAATGACAACCTTGTCTTCTTAGAAGGTGTCACCACTGCTCTTCATATTACCCAAGCTAGATCTCCAAATTCACGTCATAAGGACTTACATCAATGCATTATGAGGTCTTCACTAATTTCACCAAGGCAGCTACTAGTTCCAACTAGATGTCCTCGAGATACACTTTAGGTCTACTTTAACAACAAAGGCTTCCAAGCCTACTTCAACTGATTACCAAAATACCCCAAGGAATTCTTCAAAGGCTGGTTCACAGCAGCTTAAGATCTTGTCCAAAATAGCCTTTCAAGTTTGCTCCAAATTCACTCAAAATCTGGTTCAAGGTAAGTGAATAAGTATTCAAGAATCTGATCTAGGTAGGGTCACTAGAAGGACTGTTGCAGAAATTATCAAGGAGTAACCAAAAAGTTTGTTCCAAAATGCTTATAGAATGCTCAGCAGGCCAGCTCCACAGTTCTCTAAGTCTGCTCAACTTGTAGTCCAAATAAATCTTCTAGATTTCTTCACTAGATGCATGCTTCAAATGCACTCTTAAGACTGTTCCAAAATACTTCAATAGTGTCTTCAAAAAGATGCTCAAAACACTGCTTTAAATTCCCAATTGAGATCAGCTATTATACACAAGATCTGCAACTGCTTAAAGACTGCTCAATATATCTACAAAGTTGTTGCAGTGATGTCTTCAAAAGTGACTGTGGTTTCTAAACTTTTGTTTAACAGGACTGCTCCAAGGGCTGAATTTTCTGCTTAGAAATGTCTATTCCAGAATTTGCAAAACAACCACAAAGATGCTAGGTCCAAGGTCTAGAAACTGCCCACAGTCCGAGCTACTTCAATTCTGAGGTGAGGACTGTCTCTACAGGTTGCTGCCTCACAGTTTTAGAAGCATCTCTCCACAGAATGTAGTCACTGTTCTGATATCTGCACTTTATCAACTCTTTAAGGATAACCCAATCACAAAAATTAGCCCAAACATTAAACTTTTATGTCCTCTTGGCCTCCTGTAATTTATGTGTCTTTTCTCTGAAATGATCACCGAAATTTTGGTGCTAAAATGAAGCTTTTTAACATCAATTTATAATAGGTTTCGACCCTTAATGAAGAGACACGTTCATGGAGAGAGGTCAACATGAAGGACTGTGTATAGGCCGGCTAGCTGCTAGGATTAATTTCCTCAACTTAAAAAAATCAATATCTTTCAAACTGCTTGGAGTTTCGGGCTGAGTAATAGCTCGTTGGAAAGGCAAAATTATGCTCTTCAAGATGGTGTAGGTGTCATTAAGGAATTTTTCCTCTAAGGTAGCAAAATTTTTTTTTAATGTGACTGATTATTTATGAGTGCAGAAATGGAGGCAAGGCAGAATGCCTTTGAGTGTAGGGCTTCTTCATGGTTTGATTTCTTCGTTGATTGTGTTCATAATCATGTCCTAGCCTTCTTCAACATAGGATCACCATCATCTTGTCCTTGCCTTCTTCAACATAGGGTCACTAGGTCAGCTGTCCTTAAGATAGTGTAGAGATATTTCATCAATCAAATGCAACATCATTATATAGTCTTCATCATAAGGACGTCAAGATTCACATCATTGGAGATTTGTCATGTCATCATTAAATTATATTTCATCAATCAAATGCAGCATCATTATGTAGTCTTCATCATAAGGACATCACTGGAGATTTGTCATGTCATCATCAAATTATATAAGGTAGGACATGTAATCATGTAGTGTTATCATCAAGATCATTGGAGGTAGGACATGTCATCATGTGTATGTCTTCTAGTCTTTCATCAAGTGCAGTGATATGGTAGTCTTCCATTATGATCATCAAGATACATGATTGACACTTCGTTTGTGTCTTGACATCTTGAAAAAGAGTTGTATTCATTTGTAATCATCCTCTAGCATCTTCAAGAATATTTTCCATCTCGGCCACTGACATCAACTATTGACATCAATGACAACCTAGATTAACAATCTCCCCCTTTGTCATTGATGGAAATATTCTTGCCTTTTCAACATTCTCTCCCCCTTTGACATCAATGGCAAATGGGGTGCCCGAGTACTCCCCCTGACAAGCTGCTTCTTTTCTTCATGAATAGTAAGTAGTTCTTCATAGGTACGTTATTCCCCCTGTCATGGTGCTCTTTCTTTATGGCAATGTGGTCCATGATATGTTTGCATTTCTTCATGTGATGAACCAACTCCCCTACTTGCATAACCTCCTACAGCTTCAAGAAAGATTGTTGCCTTGTGATCTGGTGGAAGAAGTCAATATTTGAATCATGTTCTTCAATGGCGCTGCTCCTGAGAGATGATCTATCTCAGGATGAATGTCCATGGGTGACTCATCAAAGATTTCATAGGGCCCATTCACGGATAACTTCTGGAAAATCAATGATGACTTTATCAAGTCAACAACATGTATTGTTGGCCGGAGTGTTCAAGAGACTTCCAGATTCAACTTGCTTCCTTCTCCATACTTGTGTAACTTTATTCTTTGGGTTGGTTGTCATGGTTTTAGCTTGTTTAGGAACCCAAGTCAAGATACAATCATGTGCCATATGTCCAATGTTATGGCAATTGAAGCACTATCTTTTTCATGAATGAGAGATCATGGCTTCTTCTTGCAAAGTTTCTTCTAGGAAACTGACACAGACCATTATATTTGTCCTTGTGGTATGTCCTACAATCCTTTGCCATGTGCCCAAAATTTGTACAAGAATAACAATAACCAAAAAATATACTTCTATACTTGGAGGATAGAGATTGCCTTGATGTACTTCTAAAATAATTATGTCTTGTGATCCTTTGCTCAATTTTATTGCCTCTAGCATTCTTGACACCATCAACATATCTTCTTGGAGTAGGGTTTCTTCCAATGTCATCTTGATTCTTCTTCTTGCCTTTGTTGGAACTGGGGGCATCAATATTTCTTCCAAGCTTTTCCACATCCTTGTTGTTTGAAGCATTAGGGATTGCATCATTCTTGTTTGAAGATTCACCTGCATAACCAAGACCCGATTTATCAAGAGGAGATCTTTGATGACTTAAGATGTCATCTAGGGTTTGGGAGCTCTTTAGGCTCTTGTTCAGATGATCAACTTCCTTTTTAAGGATATCAATTTCTTCTTTCATTTTCTTGCATTCTTCATCCTTCTTTGATAGATCGATCTCCATTTCTTCCTTCACCTTGGTTGCTTCACATGATTAGGCCTTGAGAAGATTGATGTCTAATTTTAGTTTGAAGATTTCTTCATCCTTTTCTTGTAGTTGGCATATCATGGTGTTTCTCTCCTTTTCTGCTTCATCAACTTGTCCTTCTATGAATGCCAAAGTTTCCATCACCTTCTCGGCTCCTTGTGCTTGTTTCCTTGCTTCTTCTAGTTGAGATCTAAGAGAAGATACTTCTTCCTTGTATTGACCAATCTCTGCTTCAAGATTGTTCAAGCTCTTAACTCTTTGTTCAAGGTGGCTTGACAAAGTTTCTTCCCTTTTCTTTGGCCTATCCAATTGATTTGTCATAGATATGACTTCTTCATAATGTTTTCTTTTGTTTTGATGAAATTCCTCTTTAAGTTTGGCAAGCTCCTCATCTCTTTCTTGTACTTGAAGCTTGACAAAGTCAACTTCCTTCCTTGTCTTGTCTTGGTCACCATCTTGCGCTTTCTTCGTCAGTTCCTCATTTTCCTTTTTCAAATTGTTAATCTCTTCCATGGAAGCCATAAGTTTATTCAAGAGATCTTCTTCAAAGTCTTCTTTGTTCTCTTCATCTTCTAGGTCTTCTTTAGCCTTCTTGTTATCTCTCTTATCTTTAGCTTCCTTGATGGATTCTGGACTTCTTTCTTGTTTTCCATCATCTTCTTGACTAGAGATCATTGTCAACGCTCCTTTTGAGTGAAGATTATGAAGTTTGTCCCATATGACTTTTGTTGACGAACATTTTTCAAAATTGACCTTCACAAAATTTGGTAACCCATTCAAAATTGCTTTCATTGCTCTTGTATTGTACTCCTTGGATTCTTCATCCATCATGTCATTAGTAATCACTGATTTCCAAACTTCAATTCCTTGAGTCTTCAAGAAATTCCTCATTCTTGCCTCCCATTTATCAAAATCTCCATTGAACAATGGAGCCTTCGCAAATTGATTAACTTCAATTTCGATGGTTGAGGAAGACACATCTTTATGAGGATTGGAGACTTTCTTCCTTGGCTTTGCCATTTGTGTCTTAATGATCAACCTTCAAGCTGTTAGGCTTTGAGTGAAGGTACTAGCTCTAATACCAATTGTTGGAAACACTGAGAGGGGGGTGAATCAATATTTTTTTTCAACTGTTAATTTTACCAGTTAGATCACTTATATTTAGAACACAAAATGAAAAATGATGGAATAGATACTTTTATTAATTTCTTCTTTACAATAATTAAAGTTCAATAATGATATAGGGCTCCAACCCTAGATGAAGACTCCAATCTTTTGTGCCAAGCACCGACTTGGTCTTTCCAAGGCTCCAACCTTGTCAATTTGAGGCACCAACCTCTAGGGCTCCAACCCTATCTTCCAAGGCACCGACCTTGTCTCTACGAGGCTCCAACCCTCAGCTTCACTTCGTCAAAATATGTTTGGTTATTCTTCACGGCACCCAATGTCTTCTTCAACGAGCCTTGTCAATCTTCAACAATGTCTTCACCAAATTACTTTATCAATGACAACCTTGTCTTCTTAGAAGGTGTCACCACTGCTCTTCATATTACTCAAGCTAGATCTCCAAGTTCAGGTCATGAGGACTTACATTAATGCATTATGAGGTCTCCACTAATTTCACCAAGGCAGCTACTAGCTCCAACTAGATGTCCTCGAGATACACTTTAGCTCTGCTTTAACAACAAAGGCTTCCAAGCCTACTTCAACTGATTACCAAAATACCCCAAGGAATTCTTCAAAGGCTGGTTCACAGCAGCTTAAGATCTTGTCCAAAATAGCCTTTCAAGTTTGCTCCAAATTCACTCAAAATCTGATTCAAGGTAGGTGAATAAGTATTCAAGAATCTGATCTAGTTAGGGTCACTAGAAGGACTGTTGCAGAAATTATCAAGGAGTAACCAAAAAGTCTGTTCCAAAATTCTTATAGAATGCTCAGCAGGCCAGCTCCACAGTTCTCTAAGTCTTCTCAACTTGTAGTCCAAATAAATCTTCCAGATTTCTTCACTAGATGCATGCTTCAAATGCACTCTTAAGACTGTTCCAAAATACTTCAATAGTGTCTTCAAAAAGATGCTCAAAACACTGCTTTAAATTCCCAACTGAGATCAGCTATTATACACAAGATCTGCAACTGCTTAAAGACTGCTCAATATATCTACAAAGCTGCTGCAGTGATGTCTTCAAAAGTGACTGTGGTTTCTAAACTTTTGTTTAAAAGGACTGCTCCAAGGGCTGAATTTTCTGCTTAGAAATGTCTATTCCAAAATTTGCAAAACAACCACAAAGATGCTAGGTCCAATGTCTGGAAACTGCCCACAGTCCGAGCTACTTCAATTATGAGGTGAGGACTGTCTCTACAGGTTGTTGCCTCACAGTTTTAGAAGCATCTCTCCACAGAATGTAGTCACTGTTCTGATATCTGCCCACAGTCCGAGCTACTTCAATTATGAGGTGAGGACTGTCTCTACAGGTTGTTGCCTCACAGTTTTAGAAGCATCTCTCCACAGAATGTAGTCACTGTTCTGATATTTGCACTTTATCAGCTCTTAAAGGATAACCTAATCACAAAAATTAGCCCAAACATTAAACTTTTATGTCCTCTTGGCCTCCTGTAATTTCTGTGTCTTTTCTCTGAAATGATCACCGAAATTTTGATGCTAAAATGAAGCTTTTCAACGTCAATTTATAATAGGTTTCGACCCTTAATGAAGAGACACGTCTCATGGAGCAAGGCCGACATGAAGGACTGTGTATAGGCCGGCTAGCTGCTAGGATTAATTTCCTTAACTTAAAAAAATCAATATCTTTCAAACCGCTTGGAGTTTCGAGCTGAGTAATAGCTCGTTAGAAAGGCAAAATTATGCTCTTCAAGATGGTGTAGGTGTCATTAAGGAATTTTTCCTCTAAGGTAGCAAAAAATATTTTTTAATGTGACTGATTATTTATGAGTGCATAAATGGAGGCAGGGCAGAATGCCTTTGAGTGTAGGGCTTCTTCATGGTTTGATTTCTTCGTTGATTGTGTTCATAATCATGTCCTAGCCTTCTTCAACATAGTATCACCATCATCTTGTCCTTGCCTTCTTCAACATAGTATCACCATCATCTTGTCCTTGCCTTCTTCAACATAGGGTCACTAGGTCAGCTGTCCTTAAGATAGTGTAGAGATATTTCATCAATCAAATGTAGCATCATTATGTAGTCTTCATCACAAGGACGTCAAGATTCACATCATTGGAGATTTGTCATGTCATCATTAAATTATATTTCATCAATCAAATGCAGCATCATTATGTAGTCTTCATCATAAGGACATCATTGGAGATTTGTCATGTCGTCATCAAATTATCGAAGGTAGGACATGTAATCATGTAGTGTTATCATCAAGATCATTGAAGGTAGGACATGTCATCATGTGTATGTCTTCTAGTCCTTCATCAAGTGCAGTGATATTGTAATCTTCCATTATGGTCAAATTCGGCCTTCAGTCAAAGTCACACTCAGCCCAAAACAGTCCACAAAACTGGTAAATGTGGAAGTCAAACTTTGTGGTCAAAACAACAATCAACGATGCAGTCAACGTTGAGGTTAAAGTCAATGCTTGACCTTGATTTTTGTGCCAACAGCTGCGGCCTCTCTAGATCGGATTTTATGCCTTGAAAATACAATCAAACAATTAAGGGACGTGACTATATATACTGTATATTGGGGTTGAAGGGACATGATTATTGGACTTGATGAGCCGACTTGAAGGAGAGGTTGACCTTGATCATTTATATAAATTCAAAAATCAATTTCTACTTATCCAAATTTGATGTTCTTTAGATCGATTTTGGTCCTCTCGAAGAGAGGAGTTTAATGCAATAATTATCTTCATCAAATGAGTTGTCTAATGTGGAATTTGGCCCTAGTTTCAAATTTTAACATTAGTCAACTAGGAGATTATGGCTAACAAGTCATGCATTGTCTGCATAGAGGAAAATTCCAACATTGATTAGGAAGGTCATATTCCTAAATCCTAAACCTTTCTATGTTACCGTAAGTATCAAATACCTTAAGATCAGCACCATGTACTTTCACAGTTTATCTCTCCCCACGTGATAATGGCTCAAAGTGACTCCATCCATCATCATATGACCTCTATTGCAAGATGTCCATTACAGTTGCAAAGGAACCCTTGTTAGACTATCTGAACCCTGCACCTAGTATTCGGTTCCCAACAATTAATAAGCGGAATGAATACATGGCCAAATTCCTAACACAAAAAATATAGCAGAAGCAAAAATTACTCAATCTGAATCACACGCATAAACAAATTTGCGCCCAATCAACAATTATCCATTAATAAATTAATCACATAACTTACTTGGGCCCCCATATCAGGGATAATGGCCAAGCTAGAAAATACAATACTGATCACTAGCCTCACTGCACACTCTCAAACCTAGCACACGCTCAATACAAAGCCTCTTTCAATCTTGCGCTACTATTGTGTCTTAACCTCAACAATTAGGCTCAATTTATAAATTTCCAAGGCTAAGATTGGTGGTCAAAATTAGCTCGTCAAGTTAATTGAAGACAAGTTACTCTCCTTTAGTTAACTATCCTAACTTTAGCTTTCTCTACTTTAACTTAAGTACAAATCATAAATTTAGCTTGGTTTACATGCACATCTCATGCATGTCACATGCAACACATTCCCATGCGTGCAACTCACTTGCACACTCTGCATGTCGCATGCAAGCTCCTAAAGAGGCAAATCAAGGTCCATCTAGTCAAGTGACAAGACTAGATGTACCTTCCGAGCTACAAAACTCAACACTCCCTCTTAGTGAGGGAGGTGCTTTTGGAAGAACCCCCTCCACATAAATTTGTCTCTAGCACCACCGTGTCATCCACTATTGTAGCTTGTCCCTCTGAACTAGAAGACTTCCTTGCTACCTGCTTCATAGTCTAATCTGAGGACCTATTCCTTTCAACCATGGTCCTAGGATCCTTCTCTTGAGCATCCATCAATGTCATATCATACCAGTTGAGGCTCTTAGAAGTACATAAAGAATCACTATTCCTCGGCACTTGCTACCTCTTGGCAACCAACAATGATCTTGTATCTAAGGTCCCCTCGAATATACCCATAGGTTGTCCCAGCCATGGAAAATTTTAGGGGCTAATATTCGCAGATGGGCAAATTTTCCATAATTTTTCCAAAAAAAATATTCGCCAATTTCCATTTTTTTTAAATTGATTCGCCCAAATTTTATAGTATAAAAATATTTTCCCCTAAAAATCGCCAAAAAATTGTATATACTAACATAAAATGATTAGAAAACTAAATATTTTTACAAAAATAACAACAAAAATTTTACAATTTACGTATTGGGGACTACTAAGATTTGCCAAGTTTTTAAAATTTAAGATAAACGTCCATCCTTAAAAATTTCCCTGGTCCCAGCAACCTATATGACTGCCCCTATTTGATGCCAAGCACTACAACTGCATCCAAGGTCGCTCCCTCTGAATATAGAAGCACATGTCCATCCTGAAACCAAACTCTATATCCAACATCCTCCAAGGTTGATACTAAGAGCACATGTACCATCAACCCTGGAATAAACAACATTATTATCACCTCCAAAAATCCTCTTGACTCTAGCTGGAATCTAACACATTCAACCCCCTTCATTGCATGCATGGTACTAGTGCAACTAAACACACAGCAGTCTGAGCCTGTCTCTGAAATACTACGGAACATTGACCTCATCTTTGTAATGTGACTGGACACTCTACTATCCACTAGCCTCGATCCTGTGCTAAGTCCTAGCACGGTTGTGGGTTTTGTTACCACTCAAACTAGCAAGGGACCTAAAAGGGATTCCTAAGAGGGCAATTGCTAGGTCAAGGGAAATGATGGTGACTTAGCCTACTGTCACCATAGTTAAGACTCCCTGCTCTTTGCGGACTTTCACCGATGAGAGGAGACCCGATAGTTAGCAATGTCACTTATAAGTTATAGATCAATGAATAGGTGTGAAGTGACCTTAGAAACCCTTTCCCTGGGATAGAATGAATAGTGGGACTTGCTTGCTTTTTAAGCAACGGACTTGATCTTCTAGGGAGAGGGGATGAGGATTGGAGGGTTGAGGTAGACGAATAAGACCTATAAAGGAGGTTCTCGATCCCTAAAATCCTTTGGGAACTTGGATTCTCGAGTAGTCCTTGATAAATCAACTTTGATGAAGAATGGGACCACACGAGACCAAGTGGACCCAACCCAGGTTAGGGGATGGATTTTGGCAACCAATAATGTTCTTAACCTGGCCGAGGTGAGGGGAAAGGATCAAACAAGAATTTTCTCCCAAAGATGTCACATTGATCCTACTAGGTTCTAGCCTTGGGAACACCTAGGCAAAACTTGATCCTAGAGCTAGGGCTTCGGGTACCCTGAGATTCCACCGTTGGAATTGCTTCAAATTCGAAGCAGAGTAAGGGGACCCACCCATAGTTGTACCTAGGAGATCGAAGTTTTCTTGTGGATAATTTCCCAGGGAATTTATGCCCTAGGTGACCTAATGGGGCTAGACCTAGGGAAAAAGTGAAAAAGAGGGTTAGAATGATCACCCTTTTTGAGGGACCAGTGCCTAATTCACTTGGGGATATGGAGTCAAGGATAATAATGAAGAAAGATTTAGTTTCTTGTTCAAGGAGGCTCCAAAAGTCAACTTCGTTCAATGTTAGAGGAAACAGAAGAAAAGTTACTTTCAGGCATTTATACTTCATACAAATGGTGCAAGCTTATCAAGATAACATGATCTCTAGGACATTTCATTCATCTAACAAAGGCCCATATATAGAATAAGCTAAATAGACACAATTCCACATTTCATTCATGCAACAATTAATCCTAATTATAGCAAAGTTCAAATACAAGCGGCAACAAGAAAAATAGTGTTAAATTTTCAATTACAATGCTAGAGAGTATATCCAACCAACATCACATTTGCAAATAAGAAGCTCCAAGATAGAAATAGCCCAAATCCATACATCAAAATTCAACCATCATCCAAAAATAATGCTCCAAGGACAAATGTGAAGTTCTCTAAAGATAAACAGATCTCCAAATCAAGTGATGATACAAATGAATACAACTAACTCCTATTTATATACCAATTAGGAGTTCGATTTAGCTAATGGGCTTAGATTAGCCCCTAAACATAAAATAATGTGCAAATAAAATAACTTTTGGTGTCAAGCCCACAAAACTAGCTCATAAATGAAATAATAAGCCTCTCAGGAGGTCTAATAATAATCCATGCATGTCATGGGGCCCTCCAAGAGGCCTAATGAGGTCCATATGTGCCATGATGATGAATAAAATCCTCAAAATGTGATGGACAAGGGGGTGGCCCCTTGTTCTCCAAGTAATAGACCTATGGTGCTCCCAGTGGGTGTGGGGGCACACCAATGACCCCATGGGTCTCCATATGAGTCGAGGATGCCTGTAGATCATATGTAAGGGCTCAAATGATGGAATGAACATTGTCATGTCATCGTACAAGTCCTGGGACACCTACTAAGTGTGTGGTGCCCCAATGGGGCCAATTGGGCATAGGGTACCAAGTACATGATCCTTGCCCCAAAGGTGGGTCTCTAGTAATCTTTGGACATCGGTGGGGATCTATGGAATGTTTTCTGTTGTTGTGGAGGCCCATGGCTCTCTACACACACCCTATATCTGCCAGCCAATGTAGCCCTCTGGGAGGTTAGGACCCCATATAGGGAGACCAAACCCAAATGGACACCATCTGCAATCCTACATAAGATCCAATGTGTCCCTTAGCCTTCCAGTACAACAAGTCATTAGAGTAATCATGTAAAAGAGCTTACAAACCATGGACAACAAGCGGGCACTTCATAATGGCATGCCCTTCCGTAGTGGGCTTTGGCATGTGCTAATGTCTCCAAGCTCCAAAGGGAGTTAGCCAGATACGTTATTAGGTGGTTTCTACCCTTAGAGGGGATAGTATGTCCAAGATACATCCCTCCAATGGTGGTGGCATGTGGCAAAGAAGTGAAATGGAGTAGGGAATGAGAGGGGCAACCATGGGCCACATATCAAGGCACAAGGGAAGTAGGAGAAAGGGAAACCCACACCTGGGTGTATAATGTGTAGGAGGGAGAAAATGCAGTACATGACGTGCCCCATCCTTGAATTTTCCACCCTTCTTTATATGCTTTTTTCCTTTTATGAATTTTCTTTAATTAACTCCTCGAGGCTCAAAGGACAAAAGCATGATTTGTAAGATATAGCAGTGATTACCCCCTTTTAGGTAGGGCGGTTCATTGTCCTCCAAGGGTTGGGACAATCATGTGTTCCTGAATGATAGAAGAGGCTCATCTAGGGCCTATGGAACCAGGGCGATGACCATGGGTATGGGGTAGAGCTCATGTATTAGCTTTTTCCCACGTGGTAATTATTTTTGTCCTGACCATCTTTTGCATTTTGTGGTACAATTTCCTGTTGAATGTAGCCATTTATGCTTTTACTTTTTCTTTTAGCTACTTCAACCTCCAAGGCATCGTTCCAGTCCTGACCCAAGGTGGGGGCAAGGGGATAGGGAGGTCGGCTCTATGTGGACCTAGAGAAGCAATGTGAACCCGGGTGGGAGAAATGATGAATACGGTTATAGTGAGTGGAAAGGGAGTAATATATGCAGATAAAGGAGTGGGACCACACAACCAAAATTGAAGTTTCCCAAGTAGTACCGCCCTAGAACCAAATGGTCAATAAAGGAGATCCCACGAGACTAAGATCCAAGGGTAACATCTAAAAGAGATCAAGGGGGCAGAAGCACAAACTAAGCCCACTCTTTCCGCCAAATCCCCCGATCAATCCAAGCCCAGAAGTGTCCATGATAAGTAAAACCAATACTCAATTACCAAATGACAAGACATACCTTTAGATTCGGGAGGCCCACATTCAAACATACAATCAAATACAAATGGGTGAGGGACCACATGGTTGACTCAGTTGCAGAGAAGTGGCACAACGAGCTAGTTGAGGCTGCAAGGGGCTGCTGACTAAGGACCATCATGGAGAAAAAAATTCTCCTAGGGATACTACCCACGAAGTGGTGGGTAACAGGTCTGTCTTGGTCCTTTGAGACGCCCACGAGTTATACTGTTAATCCCCCAATTAGTACAATCTGCCTCTCTCCCTCTAAGGGTTGACCTCTGTCAATCGTGTTGGTTGTTGAAACTATCCTTCGTACCTAACCACTGGATACTACCATCTTTGCCAGCAACTGTTGGCCCATGCCTGTCGTAGCAAATCCCCTGCCCAACAACTCTTGCTAGGCTCTGCATCTTGCAATTTCTTCAATCATGCCCAGTGTGGCATCCTACTCGCATCATGATCCCCTTAGCCTTTGCCTCGTGATTTGACTTGCAACCACACTTGTCAACTCCCATGGTTCCCACAAAACTTACAGTTGCAGATCTCCTTGCCTTGAAGCAACACCTCTGCACCGTGCATCGCCTGCACAAAGGTTGTCTACTCAGTCCAGTACCCCCCGATCTATATTGAGCTTTACCAGTTGTGGGGTTGCATTTCTTGTCAACCCACGATTTATCTGTCGAACTCCACTTGGCTAGCGGGTGCTTCCTACTACTGCCTGAACTCCACGTCAACCCTGTTGATTGAAGGGTGGCTCACTCTTTTATCAACTCAATGGCTTCGCACCACATCCTGAGCCATCCACGCACTAGCCCCAGTGCCCTATCAACTCAACCTAATTGTTGCTTTGCATTTCCGTTGTCGGTCGTGCATCTCTGTAGCGGTCTCGGCCCACAATTCCACTGGCTTGTTACAATCTGCTGTCAGTTGCATTCTACTCCCAACTACCTCTTCCACAGCTGTTATACTTCCACATGTGACCTGTTGAGTAGTTGTCGATTGGGGTTCTACTTCACTAGCGGTTGGGTCTATTGAACCCTGCGATCTACTCGTTGTTTTCATGTCTAGCTCGCCTGCATTTTGGCCCAACACCTTACCACCTTTAGGCTACTACCCACCGTCGAGCCTCCTTGTGTCGACGCAGCCCTACTGCAATCTTGCTCTCATGTCTCGACTCTTGATTTTATATTTTTTCTTTTTGTCATGTCCTTGCAGTTGGTCTATTGTAGCCTTGTGTGACAACTCCCTCGTCACTCATCCCCCCTTTTACAACCTCTACATTGTTGTTGTCCACTGGTCATGCTCTTGCCTATCTACTGTTTTTCTCTACCTTGTGCCACGTCATCATCTGTGTCACCTCTAGATAGTCACTCATGAGCCTCATTCTGCCATTGCATTCTAAATCATTGACTCATGGCTACGACGTCTACAAATTTTCCTCTATTGAGATTCCTTGGCCCCGCTTGTTCTGCATCTTGTCGTGTTTTGTTGTGTCAACTGTGGAACAAATACATGACCAGATTCTTAACACAAAAGATATAGCAGAAGCAAAAATTACTTGATCGCAATCACACACACGTAGACATATTTCTGCCCAATCAACAGTTCTTCATTAATAAATTGATCACAGAACTTACTTGGGCTCTCGTAACAGGGATAATAGCCCAGCTGAGAACACAATACTAATCACCAGCCTCACTGCACTCTCGTACCTAGCACACGCTCACTAAGAAGCCTCTCTCAATCTTGTGCTACTATTGTGTCTTAGCCTCAACACTTGGGTTCAATTTATAACTTTCCTAGGCTAAGATTGACGGCCAAAATTAGCTCATAAAGTTAACTGAAGAAAAGTTACTTTACTTTAGTTAACTATCCTATCCTTAACTTTCTCTACTTTAACTTAAGTACAAGTCATAAACTTAGCTTGCTTTACATGCACATCTCATGCATGCCACATGCAACACAGTCGCATGCAAGAAACTCACTTGCACACTCTGCATGTCACATGCAAGCTCCTAAAGAGGCAAATCAAGGTCCTTCTAGTCAAGACACAAGACTAGAAGTACCTTCAAAGCAACAAAACTCAACAACCCTTCACTCTTACAAAAGGGGAGTGGAATCATATGACAATTAGAATTAGTTCCTCCTACCCAAAACCTAGATAAATTTTGTTACCGTCTATGCGGCCAAGACAAATATCGTGTCAAAATACCCTAAAACATAGATCCACCTTATGTCGTAATGGTGCACACATGAAGGCATAGCTATTGTTGTTTGATAGCTAGCCAAGTGCATGTGACTAGCATAGACCATTGATGAGACATGTGCGTTTATGATATTTTGGACATTTTCTATCTATTAGTAGATCAATTATTTGTGGTATTTTTTTTATTTTCTAAATTAGCTTAATTCTATTATAGAGAAAGAGTAATGTACATCGTGGCCGAAGCCTTAGCTTTGCCCAAAAAGTGTGGCATGTTCAGCAAAAAAACTGAAAATTCACTGCCCACTAGGGGAAACCAGTCCAGATATAGTGCTAATGCGTTGCCCTCGCAAGGGTATCATCCTTGGATTCCACAATTCTTTACACAGTTTGTAGACTTTCAGACAAAAACTGCTTGACAATTTTGCAAAAAACTCAATATTTATCCCATAGAGTTGGGCCTCGGAAAGCAAAAACCAACAACATTTAACAAAACTAAATTGCATGATGAGGAGGTTCTTCAGTAATGAGGCACCTGTAGGCCTCCATGTCGTCTTCATCATTTAGCTTGTCCTCCTGAGAGGCGACGCTATGCTTGGAGCGCCCAGACCTGCAGAAATCCTTTTCCTCATCAATTGAAGCTTTCTCTTTGTGCATTTCCTCCTGTGGTTTCGTCACTGCCTCGTCCTGAGCCGTCTCTGTTGCCTTTCCTCCCGAATGAGCGCTTGCTTTAGCCAACTATGGTTCCTCCCTAAACACAACCGAGATGGATGCTATGATTTGGGGGCGATTCATGGTGCAATTGAAGTAGAACTGAGCAGTCTGAGGCTGAGTGGCAGCGAGGGAAGCAGGAGTAGCAGGGGCGGAAGAGTCCATCCTAAGACTAGCAGAGTGGGATCTCCCCCTTCCACTTCTGGTGTTCGGGTACCTGCCCGCAAAAAATTCAAAGGAGGGAGATGGATGAGGAGGGGGCGCGTTGAGGGCGGCTTCTGGTGCTGCCCTTTCTACACCGCATGCGGTGGCGCAGTCTCGGCATGGTGTCTTGCTCAGAGTTGGGCAAACGAGGATGCAGGGGAACAGAGCGAGAAGTGGACGGATTGAATAGGAGGTCAAAGGCAGCAGTGTTCAGATTACAGAGGCTGTTCCGAGATAAGTGAATCCCATTGCCCACCTCAATGCAGCAAGATATAAGGCACCTTCTACCCGTTGCAGTGCGAGAGCAGGGTCTCACAGCATTAGGGGAGCAGAGGCTCTACAGCGGGGGAGGAGTGACTAAGTTTCCTCTGCCGCCTTCCATCTTAACAACCAGGGCATAATTGCCTCAATGATCACCCGGCTTAATTAACCCATTAATGAGATCAGTGAGTTGTTGCAGAGAAACCCTTATGGAGGTGCAGGTGAGAATGATGGCTAGTTCTCGACCTTCGTTCAGCTTAAATGCTTCCTTGATGACAGCGACGAGTTGGAGAGGTTCACGCATGGTAATGGCGTGGGTGGCCAAGTGTCCCAGCCACTTGCCAACCCAAAGTCCCATCAAATTAATCCACAAGCTCGACACCCGCATCCGGGACAATTATTTGTGGTATTATCATGTGAAAAAAGTTATTTTTATATAGTATATAAGGAAAGTTATTATTGCTAAGTAGCATGTGAAGAAAGTTATTTTTGTACAATAGCCTCTACTAGAATAGTTTTTTATTCAACTTCGAGAAGCAAGGTGCATTCTACAGCCCAGTATGAGAGATGTGAAATGTTGTGCATGTTGATGACATGATATGTGGCATAAGTTATCTCAATATAATCTTTAAAATTAAAAACAAATTCATAACATCTATGCATATAAATGTTTAGACTTAAACAAAGCCCCATGTATAGCTCTAGATATTGAGTTATTATATTTTGATTGGTATATTACTAATTAGGATTGTCAAGGAGACCCTATGATTGTAATTGTACCTTTGCCTCACACACACAAAGGAGACTCAGTTTTAGAGGTCATCTATTGTACATTTGGTCTATTGTAAAAGGAGATGTTGCCCCCTTGAAGAAGCTTAACTTTTATTCTTATATCTATTTCTCAACGTGTGGAGTTACTTCTCTCTCTATTTTCAAGCTATTTTGGTATTTGTTGTCTAACATTTTGTATCAAAACCTACAATCCTAGTGTTTTGCTCCTTCAATCAAGACATCTTGGCATTTTAGATATATCTTTTTTCTAAGAAGTTTTTGACTAGTCCAAAAAACCAATCTCAAACAAGTGTTTTTGGTTTAACTCTCATATCTGAAGCTTAGAAAATCCAAATTGAATGCCACTATTTCCTTATAAAGCAAGAAGAGCAATATTATTTCAGGTAAAAAATTCAGAAATAGATCCGAAATATTGAACATGTGGTATTCCATACATGCCTGCTATCTAGAAAGGTCCAAGAAGCGACAAGTTTGGGAAGGTTGTCATAATTTTTGCTTGCCACTTACAATTTTGGTCAAACATGTGGCATTGCAGAGAAGACATCAAAGTACTACATGTAAAAATTTCAAACTAAGTACCGAAATTTCAGAGATACAAAAGGAAAAAGGTCAACTAGGAAGACAATCTCAAAATTAGTGTTTTAAAGGTACATAACATATAATTGGTATAACTATCCATTAGAGGATTTGTTTTTGGTGATTCAAAATTTGTAATAAATAGAAAAAATAAGAGTATTATTATTGTTGTCCCACATGCTAAGGTTGTTCCAAAAAACACTACAATTAAACCTACAAAAAGCTCATCCATGACTCGTGAAGAAAATGAAGAGATATTGTGACATCCCCTGGTTAATATTTCTTCCATTATAAATAATTGTAATTATTTAAATTGTTGAGAGAGGGACACAGATTCCATTGCTTGAGGAAGGAGCTTGCTTGAGGGTAATATTGTTTTAGATATCAGTCTTAGCTAGCTAAGTGGCTTTAAATGGGTTGATTGTGCCATAAATTAACTGAAAGACAAAGGACAGGTCCAAGTGTCCTTTAGCTCCAACAAAAAGCAAGAAGAGGACAAGAACTTAAAGAAAGCATGGTTGTGTTGTCCTGGGAGGTTGACTAGTGTGCAATCGTAAAGAACGATGGGTGGTTAGTCTATTGGGAAAAGGGAAGACGATCATCATTCACCGGCTCTCTCACACTCACACACGCGAGTAGGCATATGCAGAGAGCGAGCACATAGGATTGGGAGCAACATTTGACGCCGCACTTTGGTTGGAGCGACCACAAAAGGAGTGATCTCTGGAACGAATGCAATGAGAACAATTTGCAACGTTGGAGAACTCTGTATGTTGTGGATGAATGGATGAGAGAGGAGGAACGAGAAGCGGAATATCAGAATGAAGAGAGCTACTGCACTCATCCCTTGAAGCAAATTTGGAATCGATTAAGTGATTCGGCTCACGAAGAAACCCCGAAACCCTGTTATCGTTCCACTAGGAGGGCTCGGCTCCAAATTCCAAAAGAACAGCATTGTTGTTCCAAGAACTCAATGCGGAGACTTGATTTTTATTAATCCTACTAACAGAAGAATAACTAGAAAAATAGGAAAAACTTTTATGGAAATAAGATTTCTCCTACTAAAAGAAGAGCTTGAGAAATTTCTTGGAATGTTTTTCCTTCCATATTTCTTCCATGCACAAAGACTTTAATGCCAAACAAGCCTCAATCTTCATCCAAAGAGCTGTGGAAATCACGAGAGAGCTCCAAATGTAACGAAAATAATTTTCGAGAAAGAATAACTAGGCTTTTTCTAACCTTGCAAATCTCACAGCGAATCATGGCTATACTAGCATTTAGAAATACATGTTGGCTCTTGGAATTATTAAGTTGATGTTTAATCTGAGCAAATGACAGAACAATAGATGAATCTCTACATCATTTTAGGAATGCCAGATCTGACTTCATGTTAAATTCATCTTCGTTTGTCAACGAATTAAAGGGTATAACGCTGGATCCTGGCGATAATTTGGTGAGTTTTGATGTGGTCTCCTTATACACTAATATCCCCATTACCGAGGATATTGAAGTCATCAAGCACATTACGGATCCAGATACAGCTTATTTGGTTGAAATCTATCTTACTTCTACTTTCTTCAATTTTGAAGGTGAATTTTATGAACAAACTTGTGGCGTTACCATGGGTTCCCCCCTTTCCCCAGTAGTGGCTAATCTGTTCATGGAGGACTTTGAATTTAAGGCCTTGTCCTCAGCTCTATTCTAGCCTAAGCTTTGGAAAAGATTTGTGGATGACACTTTCATCATCTGGCCTCATGGTCGGGAAAAGTTGGAGCTCTTTTTCCAGCATCTTAACAGTCAATCTAGTTCCATAAAGTTTACTATGGAATTTGAAATCGACTACAGCCTCCCTTTCCTCGACGTTCTTATTTCAAAGAGATATGATGGTTCTTTCTCCCACCAAGTTTTTCGGAAGAAAACTCACACCGAACAATATCTTCATGCGAATTTGCATCATTTCCCCACTTAAAAGCAAGGTGTTCTCAACACCTTAGCCACTCGAGCGCTACGAGTTTCTGATGAAAACCACCTCAATGATGAAAAAACCCATCTCCTTAGTGTTTTTAATAAGAATGGTTATAGTAAGCGCCAGTGTCTTAGAGCCTTCTTTAAGGCTGAAAAAAGTCGTAGGATTAAAAAAGATCTTAAAGATCGATTTTCAAGGGTGCATCTTCCGTTTATCCAAGGAACCACAGACAAGACTGCAAAAATCCTGAAAAAGAATAAGGTTCCTTCGACATTTAGACCCCTAAACACTATCGGAATCTCCCTGAGATCAGTGAAAGACCCTGTGAACCCTAAAGATGGGAAAGGTGTTTACGTCATCCCTTGCTCCTGTGGGACTCCGTACATTAGTGAAATTGGCCACTCAATTGATCAGAGGATTCATGAGCACGCAGTTGAGATCAAACATGGAAGGTCTCGCTCCTCCGCTTTGGCAGAACATGCAGAAAAGACAAAACATCACCTCTACATTGAAGAGGCCAAGCTCATTGCAAGGATTGATCATTTTCATCATCGTAAGTTTAGTGAGGCCTTGGAAATTGAAAGGAGGCCTATCAATCTGAATAGAGACGATGGTTGGAGTATTAGCAGGTGTTGGATCCGTGCCTTGTCTTCCTAAGTCTATATATATATATATATATATATATATAAATTTTTGGTATTCCTTTATTCCATATTTATTTACTATTCATATTTTTTTTATTTGACCATATTCTTTTATTTTTTTATTTAAATAATAAAATTGAGTTAATTCATTATTTTTATTTATATCCTTATTTTTGTTTTTTATTTTTTTCGTTTTCTTATTACCATTTTTTTCTTAAGCTTGGCAGGACTACATCTTCAACATGTACAATATATCACCTCGATCGAGGCAGGGAATTGAACCGATGACTTCACATCAAAGAATGTCTTATCAAAGCACCCAATCACCATCTATCCAAGACACCGTGGACTTCTTATTACTATTTTTTTTTTCTAAATAAGATTGATCTATTAACAATGGTGTAAAGTTACAACGTGACCAAGGTCAAAAACTACTGCCCTGGGGATGGCAGAATTAACAGGATAAACACATTTAAAGACTGCCCTTTGATAGGGAAACCAGTCTGGAAAAGTAGCCAAAAACCCTCGCAGGGGATCACATAATAATCGTCCTAAAATTGCAGAGTGTGCTTGGATTCAAAAATGAACAAAAACAAGCCAAAATTCCACATAATCGGCCGAACAGAAACAAGCCCCATTGAATGAGGCACCACAGTAAATAGACTATTCATCTGGAGGAACTTCTACGATGCGACACCAACCTGAAGCAAGCATATCCCTGGCAAGAGCATCGTCGGATTCAGAGGGTCCCCGATCAGCTGGCGCCATCACCACCTCAGGAACACTGCGAGCTGGATCATCCGGAGGTTGCAACGACGCGCCACCTATCCCCATCTGAGGATTCGAAATCTGGGCAGAGTCCGGAATGGGGCCTGTAGGATAAGCGTTGGACTCCCCCGGCTGGGCCTCCTCCTGGAAGATGACAGTGAAGAGAACTGAAATTCTAGGACGATTCAGAGCACTATCGAATGTGAAGCGTGCAGTGCCAGTGGTGGGAGGAGGCACAGAGGCCTGAGGACAGGGAATGGGACAGTCAGTGAAGCGCCCTCGCCCACTGCGAGTACGCGGGTAGTGGCCAGCCAGTAAACCACTTGAGCGAGAAGGCGCGTCAGACGAATGACTAAATGTCGTGCTAGGAGGGCCGCCCCTAGTACTGCCTCTTCGGCTCCTCATCCTGTGGTGCAATCGAGGCATGGAGTAAGCAGGCAGGGGCTGAGCAGCAGCCGTGACAGAGTTATACGAACGCGACCAGGAGCCAAAGGTCCGAGCAAAGTGCTCAAGATTCAACTGTGTCGACTTCGCCAGAGGAACAGAGCAGGGCACCAGGCGAGCCTCCCCCTCCAGACAGCAAGGGATAACCAGAACGGTAGAACCTGCAGCATATAAAATCGAAACTGAATTGAAGCACGGGACCAAGAAGAAATGGGAGCGGTGCGACTGATTCTCAATTGAAAACACAGCGCCATTCCGCCCATTATCCTCCCCACTCGCACATCGATAAGCCCCCACCATAATAGCTTCATTGAAGAAGAATGCAGACTCCAGCATGCCGAAGCATGCGATGACAAAATCCAGAGCGGAATACATGGTATGAGAACTAGACACCCCATCAACCGTGCCTTTGAACTCTGCGAGGCGTAAATGCGTAGATCTGTCGAACAAAGGCGAGATATCTTTCTTGTCCTGGGTGGGCAGGTGTCGATCCACCTCGCTGCGCCCCTATCCCATCACATTGAACTCAAGTCTACACACCCGCATCCGGGATTCTTATTACTATTTTTAGTTTTATTGTTTAGAATAATTATTTTTGACCTTATTATTTTTATTTTATTTATTTTTTTCATTTTCTTATTACTATTTTTTAGTTTTATTGCTTAGAATAATTAAGTTTGACCTTATTATTACTGGACCTTCATTTTGATTAAAATAATAATAAGAATAATAATAAAATTAATTTAATTCTTTATTTAGAGCTAATTTCCATCTATTCCTTTATTTAAATTAAAAAATTGTTTATTAATTAATGATAACTCTTTAGTCAAAACTAGTTGTTATATTCTAACGACTAGAAAACATCTCTCTTCATCTATTTAATCTAATGCCATGATCTGGTTCTTCGGTTCGAAACACGTCGACTAATACTTTTTATGTGAATTTTATCGAAAGATCTCTCAACATTCATAATATGGATCACAAAAAGCCTGAATTCAAGTTTACCATCATACTTCAATTATCATAATTACTACATCACATTTTTTTTATTATATTATTCAATCATCAAGACAGGGCATCCAGATTTATCACATTCTCCAATTCACTAAGCTTATCAAAATCTAAACAAGGTCAACAAGAAGATCCTGAATATCAATCTTATTGTTATACTTCTATCATCATGGTTACCATGCTTGTTACAAACACTATCAATAGTATCAAGCTACCATATAAAAGAATCAATGTGTTACCCTTATTTATAGGATCAGGAAATCCATTATGTCTAAAATGAGAGATGTTTTGCCAAGCATTAAATATACCAATATCTCAAAAAATCAATGTTTCTAGGTAGCTTTGTCATGACTTAATAGAATGTAATATATTTGTCCAATACCAAGTGCACCATCTCATCATGAGTACCATGAATCAAATCTACTTTCATATACATGCATGAGCCATTTGTGAAGGTGATATTCTCATCATACCTTAGGGCTTACATTACCATCCAACATTGCAATTGAAACATAACATTGAAACAATACACCATACATACCTTGTAGTGTTCAGATACCTGTGCACTTTCTTATTTGATAATGGCAGTGGGGGCACTTGGTCAACTCATGGGCAACTGTAGCTCTTTGCTTCCTACCCTAGCCATCTTTTCCTGCACCTCAGATGATCCTCAAGAAGGTTCCACTTATCACATCTCATTAAGAGGTTAGAAGTATCCAAATACTCACATATACATGCAGGAAGTATAAGTAATAATAAAAAACAATAAACCCAAACAAGAATAGAATCACAAGGAGGTAACATAAATCTAAAAGGTACTTACCTTTTAATGGGAGGAGATCAACTCCCTCTTGAACCAACCTTCAAGAGTCGTTACCATCTATTATCCATATGACAATGTTTCCTTCAATATTTCAACCAACTTCATCAGTAACTAGGCCTAACAGAAACTATCCCATCTAGGACTTCATCAAATTTGTTACAAGTGCTTGAACATATTCACATCAGTCATGCTAGGGTTTCTAAATTGTACATCTCAAATATTTTCCATAAACCAAGGTTTCTCCCAAACCCTAACCCCATAATATCCATCAAACCCTAAGAACCAAATTGCCTAGGGTTTCCTTCAAACCCTAGAATTATTTTAGGTCTCCTTCATCTTCTCATGCTTCCATCGAAGGTGTCTTCATAGGGGTGATCTTCAATGACTTTTCTTCAACCCAGCGTTGATACCATGTTAATTTTTCTTAGGGCTATATTGTTCTTTGCTTTGATAATTGCATTTCTCCATTTACGCATTAAATTCACCCCATAGCATCATATCATTATTCAGCTTTATAACATTATTCAACGATATATGCAATTATGTAGAAAGAAGATCATCATCAATGCAGCGGAACATAAAGAAACAATAGAAGAAAAGCATTCACACATAGAGACACCAAGATTGGTCGGAGACCAGGGCAAAACCCACTATGGGGAAAACCCTTTCAAATTCTTCTTCTTATTAGATTGTCATTGAATGATTCAGCAAATGATAGTACAATGATCCATATCTTCAATGCAGTCAACTGTTATTGTCTGTAGTCAATTGTCGAACACTACAGTCAACTGACAAAAACTTTGGTTAACTAAAAATCCAAACCCTAGGTCCCAACCGCGGAGAGAGTGTCGTATGTGTGGCTAAAACCCTTTAATCGCACGCATAGGCTTGCATGACTGCAGTTGTGACCGCAAGCTGCTTGTGCCATGTTTGCATTTGAAAACCAAAACCCTAGCACACGTGTGAGCTTCGAACCTTGCAATCTCGAACCTGTGCGAGCCAACTTTCCACGAACCACCTCAAACCTATGCAAGCCAAACCAAAGAAAGATGAAGAATGATCATAATGATGATGTCCAAATGAGGTTGAAATCACTTGTATTTATAGCCTTCTCAGGGTGTCCAATTTGGTTTAGGGTCGACCTGATCAAATATACACATGGGATTTAATTCAAAAATACACTTTCCCTTCTCCAAATTGAGCACTTTAATAGTCAAAATTAGTCCTCCTCTCAAAAAGAGGAATCTTGTCCCATGGTTGGAATTTGTCACTGAGCTACCAAATTAACAGAGGAGACAAGGATTATGGAGAGATAAATCCAACAATGGAAATGAACCTACTACTTTCTCTACACATGCTAAGCAAAGTCACCAGACACGGGGACGTGGGACACGAAGGACACGAGGATTCGAGTGTCGAACACGGACACGAACACGTTGACCCCCCGGAACAGGATATGTTATATATTATTTTATTATATATATATATATATATTAAAAATTAGATATTCCTTACAGAAATTCTCATTCATGATACAAATTCATTGATTCGAACATAGATCTTCATCTAGATGTAAGTTTTACAAAGATACAAAGTAACATTATGCATACAAACACAACTGTGACATATCCATCAATGATCCAATAGGAGAAAAACAAGATACTGTAGTTTTCTCATTAAGTCATCAAAATCAAAATGTGTTACATAGGTAGTAGCAATGCAAATAGAAAATAGAAATAGCAAATACAAAATGAAAACAACTACAAGCCTCAAGGCAGTAGGTAGCTCATGAGTCATCAATCCTCATCATGAAAATCAACATCATTGTACTCATCATCATGGTCACCATTGCTCTCCTCTGTTGCATCCTCCTCCTCTATATCCAATGTCATCTCTGCATTTGTTGGTGTGGAGGATGACCACTCTAGAGTATCACCATCATCAAAAGTGACGGGCTCTAGCACTGGCTCATTAAGATCCAAGTTGGCCAATGTCAACTCAACATTGTTATCCAAACCCATATCATCAAGAAAGACATCCCACATCTTTATCTTTCCCTTCAACCACTCATCCCTCTGCCTGTAAATAAGACGAAGGTTGGTGTGCACATACACCATTGCCTCTAACCTGGACTGCTCAAGCCTGCTGTTCTTGACACTATACAAATTCCCATACGTGCTCCAATTCCTCTCGCAACAAGAGAATGAAGTCACCTGAGAGAGGAGCCTCATGGCTAACTACTATAGAGGAGGGCTTGTTTCCCCATGAGTTGCCCACCAAGAATAAGGCCTCTTAGCCACCCTGTCTCTAATCACATCATATCCTACAAATTGACCAGTGCTAGTGGAAAACTCTGCAAAGGCATCCTCCACCTCATCAAGGGATGCTCTATCCGGAAAAATCCGCCTGAATGCATCTTTCCTCCCCTATGAAATTTCGCCACCCATGTGACGAGGGAATTTGCGAGAAGGTCCACCATTTAGCCACTCATGGTTGTAGTATTTTCGGTTCAATGGGTGAGCCAAACAATGCAAAGGTGTGCAATTCTTGTCCCATCTACTGACAAGAATATCCTATATGGTGGTGAAGGCGGCCTATGATGATGTCTCATACTCGGGGCACACACTCTGTAAAAAAATACTCCTCGCAAACTTCATGGAACCCCATCCCTCATAAACCTCTCCTAGGATGGGTTGGTCTGTATCTGCAAATCGAAGCAAAGAAATGATAGGGTCCATGATCTAAATAAGTAGATCTACCCTCTCCCACCAAGCATCAACTAACATTGTGTCCTCACTCTTTTTTAGGCTGTTTGATTTGTCTTTCTCCAAAAAGACCAAAACTCTTAAATAACCATGGCCCCAAGATTGATCTTGACCTCCATCAACCTCTTCAACATGATGAATGAAGAGGCAAATTGTGTATCTGCAATCTTCAACAATGATAGATTGGTGTACTCCTTGTAGATAGTGAGGGCATTTTTATGATTTCGTACAAAGTTGTGGATATGTCATGCATCCTCAATAATGCTTCCAATCCAAAGCACATTAGAAGCAATAGATTTAAGTGCTAAATTTAATGACAATGCAAGGTGTCCAAAATACTTGTGGAAATTTAGCTTCCATAATCATGCCAACAGTCTTGCAAACAAATGCATTATCTGTAATGATTTGCACACAAGAATCAACACCTACATCTTCAATAACTTTAATAAAGAACTCACCCATATATTGTGTATCCTTGTATTGTCCAAGTGCATCCACTGATTTCAAGAAAACTGGACCATTCAAGGAAGACACCATGAAAGTGATGAGTGGGTGTTGTGTTGGATTTGTCCATCAATCAGAAACAATGCTAACCCCAGATGTTGGCCATGTTGATTTAATAGGCTCAAGCATTTTGTCCACCTCTTTATTTGCCTTCGTCGACAATGTGGTTCTAAGCTTCTCTGACCCAGGAGGCACATACCCTGATGGAGCCCCTTGAGTTTGAGCTTGACACATCTCAATAAATAAAGGTGAGCATGCAACATTAAAAGATATGAAGTTCTGATAGAAAAAAATGCAATGGTGGGATCAAGCTCTTCCTGTTTCTCTTTCTGAAAAATCTTGTCCATTGGACCAAGTGCCATTGCCTTTCTTTTTGCTGCTTGTCCCCCACCAGAACTCTCAAATGGAAATTTGTTGTTGTTTTTCCTCAAGAATGGAAGGGGATCACCATTCTTGTTTTTTTAGATTTTGCAGCCACATTTTCCATACAAACATTGGCCTCTTTTTCCATATATTTCCTCTTTGCTAAAGACACCTATGTACATGCAGCAATTCCACAACTTGGTAAAGCCAACAAATGAGCTTTCACACGGTAATATGTGCTCATGAAATGATTGTTGCAATAGTTGCATTTCCAAGCAACATTGCCTCATCCCTTCATCTTGTTCCCTGGCCCTTGCTCTCTTGTGACATATTTCCACAGGGGATATTTGTTATCTTGAGGTTGTTGTCTTCCCTCAACATTTTAAGTTGTTGTTGCAACCCCACTTCCAATAGAGGGAACACTTGCAGACCCTGATGAAATTGGAACTCTCCAATGGGGACATTCTTCCCCTTCCTTTGCCCCTTCCCCGCTGCCCTCGATTGAGCCATGAATGTTGTAAAAAAATAAACAAAAAAAGCACAAATTTGTAAAAGAAATGCACATGCAAATTGTTGTAATAAAAATGCAAAAAAATAGAGACAAAATGCACTTACCTGTTTCTTGAATCACTTCCAAAATGTTCCCACACCCTTTTCTCTTTGCTCTCACACCCCCACAGCAAACCCACAACAATAAAATAAGGTAAATGTGAAATTAGAATGGCTAAATCGGCCTTTTATCGCCACACGAGAGTCCCTTTTTCGAGATTTGTGTCCCAGAATCGGGACACGATCGGAAGGACACGATTCTGACTGACTCGTGTCTGATTCGCCCGATTCGAGACACGAGAGGGCCTAGGCACGAATCCAATTTCTTAGATGCTAAGAGAAAGAATGATGTTGGTCCAAGGAGACAGGGTCGAGGATCTAAAAAGGGATTCAAAGGAAGATGCTACAATTGCAACCGGTTCAACTACTATGCTAAAGAGTGTCCTCACAAGAAAAATCCTCGAAGAGATGACAATAACAACAACAACAACTTCAAAAGCAATGGCAATCAAAGGAACAACAGGTATAACAACAAAGGAAAGAGGAATGCTCCCGTTGTTCGAGAAGGAAATAGTCAACCTCCCAAGAGGACAAGAAATGTCAGGTATGATGAAAGTAGTGTTGTAGAAAAACAAGATGAGTTCTATCTTATTTCCGCTCTATCTATTGCCTCTCCTTCGGATACTTTAGATCATTGGTTAATTGATAGAGGAGCCTCAAGGCATTTCACTGGATACAAGGAGGCCCTCCAAATTTTGTTGAGAAGAAAACTAATCTAAAGATTATACTTGGAGATAATGCCACCTACCACATGAAAGGGATAGGTATTGTCACTCTTCACTTGAGTTATGGTCAAACCATACATCTACTGAAAGTGTTGTACGTGCCCGATTTGAAGAAGAACTTGGTGTCTATTTCTGCGATGAAAGATAAAGGCTTCAAGAAAGCATTCGTTGATGGAAAGGTATGTATTTGGCATAGAAACCCTAAACATGCTTTTACTCTTGGATTTAGGGTTGATGGTCTTTATCAAGTTGGTGGAGGTCATTTCATAGCTTTGGTAAGTGATAATTCTCTTCAATGTGAGTTATGGCATCGGAGGTTTGCCCACTTACATTACAAAGCCTTACCGTCAGGAAGATGGTCATAGGGATGCACGAGTTTAACATAAACCATGAAGGAGTCTGTCAAGGATGTGCAACTAGGAAATATACAAAGGCACTATTCCCATTTAGTGAAAGCAAGACAACTGATATTCTTCAATTGGTCCATTCTAACCAATCGGGTATCTTGCCCATAACTTCATTAGGAGGATACTCATACTATGCATTTTTTGTGGATGACTTCTCATGCAAAACATGGATTTATTTCTTGAAGAAGAAGGATTAAGTGTTCAAGTGGTTTCGTTCTTTCAAGGCATTGGTGGAGAATCAAACAAGGAAGAAGATCAAGATGTTGAGGACTGACAATGGAACCGAAAATGAATCAAATGAATTCAATGACTTTTGCAGAGAGGCTGGCATTAAGAGGGAGACAATTGTTCCACACACTCCAAAGCAGAAAGGTGTTGTTGAAAGAAAGAATCAAAAAATTATGAAAGTCACCCATGCCATGATCTATGATCAAGGTCTACTGAAATTCTTATGGGGAGAAGCTACCAACACTGTCGTTACACCATTTTTTTGGTCATCTAACCTATTATCATTAAATGAACCTAAGTACACCATGTAAGACCAATTTTACCCTAAGTAAAATTGCTTTCACCATGTGAAATAACATTTGTTTATATTTCCTGGTCATATTTAACCCAAAACAAGGAAATTAATTAAATAAATCATTATTTATTTGATTATTTCGTAGAAATAAGTTATTTAAATCATTATTTAAATAATATTCCTAGTTAAATTTGACTAAATCATTTTAAATAATTAAATAAATAATTATTTATTTAATTATATTCCCACCATCTCCCTAAAATAATAAATAAATCATTTATTTATTTATTGTTTATAAATAAAGGAATTGACCCAAGTCAAAAGACCTTTTCCCTCCAACAAATATAATAAAATATTCCTAAAGGGTGGTTCTAGAATTTGATTAATAATATTTTATTCATACACCAAGTTCTAGATAACCCTAATATTTTGTTATAAATAGAAGGGTTTTCCTCATTCATTAGTCACCTCCATTGCATTAGATCACTCTGGATCTATACTAGGTCACATTCTCCATTTTTCCTTGTGAGCTCCCATTGAGTTCTATGTTTGTCTGGGTTTTCGACAACAACAAGAGAGAGGAATTTTAGATCTGAAATGCTGAGGACTTCCAAGAACCCATCCCATTGAGGAGAACCGGAAAACACCTTTCTTGTTTTCCTCTCAGGTGCCCCCTTTTTAATATAATATAAAAATTCTTTCAGATACATTGTTCTTGTCTTGTCTATTGGATGCATGGAGCCACATTTTACTTTATCTGCTTAATGTCATTTATGCTTAGATCTGGATTTGTGCAGCATAATTTGGATCACCTAATTGCAGATTCAAAGATGTTTGGCAGCCATAATCGATGTTAGGGCTATTTGTTATGCGTAGCTAAAGTGATCTTTTACGACGAAAGATTCATACTAACAATTGGCGACTCCACACGGGTTTTCTTTTGCGACCGCTATCGTTTTATATATTCCTGCATATCCAGCTGTTTCAGACCCTAGGGTTTCTCTTCAGTTTTCTGTTTTTCCTATTTTTATGGTGCTTTTCACCTCTAAAACCCTCAAACATTCAAATTTTTAACTTCCGTGTGTTTCTGGCCTCATTGCGCAAGTGACAGACATCAGCCGCAGCTGAGACGACAAATTTTTCTGAAATCTGCCGCCGAGAGACCCGGATCTGCAGGGCGCACTTATCGGCCCAAAAACTGCGACCTGGCCTTGAGGTCGCACTTTTCTGCCCCAAATCTGCGACCTGGAATGCAAACAGGTCAAAACCTGCGACCTGCACTTTTTTCTGCAATTTTCCAGCACTTCTTCTGGGTTTGTCTAAAGCTTCTGTCAGGGTTTTCCAGTCTCTGTGTCTGCCCGTTTAGACCTGTTTCTGATCTGTTTCACTCAACTAAGTGGGAATCTTGCCCCTTAGGGCTCTAGTACCCTCCACTTTTTGTGGGCGAGTTTTGATGTTTCAGCAGTCTGAATTTCCAGAGTTTCAGCCTTGTTTCTTCCAGATCTGATACCTCATTTTCAGATCCCTTTCGATCAGCTCTTATCCCTTTCAGATCACCTCATATAGTTTTGTTTGGGTTCATTTCTAGGGCCGCCTCGTTGTCCCTTCTACTTTTCGCTGATCCCCTCCTTTCTAGCAGCAACCTTGCCTTTGTCTCTTTGTTGTTCTCTGCACCTCTTTTCAGCAGATTTCTCCTTTAGATCCCTATCCCTCCCAACCTTAGATCTATTGGCCTCTTTTTAGCATGCTTTGCTTAGATCTTTTCCCTCTTATAGACTAGTTTTGAGAGACCCGCCTTCTTGGGTTAGATTGATGCATTGCTAGCTGTTAATTTTCTGTTCTTTCAGTCTTATTTACTGCAGATTTATTTTCAGTTACGCAGCACACTTTTTCTTTTACTCTCAAAACGTCTGAGTTTAAACAATTAAAATCAATGCACGCCACACACTAACCCTAAGCGAAGAAGAGCCTGGTTAACACCGCCTGGTAAAGACTTTAAAATCAATCGACACTGCACCTCTCTGCCCTCGTTTCGACATTGACCTCACTTGATTTTGCACCTCCTTGCCCTTGTCGGTTTTTCTTCTTCCCGTCATCATTGTGCCTCCAAGGCGTTTGTCCCAAAGACTTCTTGGCCTTCACCCTCAGTTTCCGATTGGTCGACTTCCTCCTTCCCGCCGTCATCGAGTAAGTCTTCCCCCGAGTCCGCACTCCGACTCTTCCTCTGATTGTTCGGGTTCTCCCCCTACTCCTGTTTATCCCTTCACCATGTCTAGTTCAGGACCTAGCGCTAACCCCAGTTCTACTACTGGGTCCGTTTCCAGTGGAACCACTACAGGACCTACCTCGACTGCCTCGTTGCTCCCGTATATGGCCGGTCTCAGTCTCCCCGACTTCAATCAGCTGATCAATGATCCTATTCGCCACGATGTCAGTTGGCCTGCTATGCCAACCAAGCTCCCCTCCGACATTCCCAAGTTCGAAGGCCTTGCTAGTGAAGATCCCTCCAACCATATCCGATCTTTCCACATGTGGTGTTCCTCCAATTCCATCACCGATGACTCCATCCGTCTTCGATTGTTTCAACGCACGCTTACCGGCGAAGCTTCTAAATGGTATGTCGACCAAGCCACCTCTTCCCATACCACCTTTGCGACCATTGCCCAAGCCTTTTTATCTTATTTCTAGCTCCCTCTCCGATACGACACTGGTACTGAACTCTTGACTTCTTTTCATCAATCCTCTTCGACCCGCCTTTCCGCTCATGTCCAGGAATGGCGACGAAGACGGAGCTTGTGTCGCACTCCCCCCTTTGAAGATCGGGTTTACATGGACTGGTTCCTTCGCTCTCTCTTACCTCCCATTGGCAAAGATGTCGCATCCCATTTTCCCCAAACTAAAGAAGCCGCCCTCCAAATAGCCTTGAAATATGACCTTATCTATGCTCAATCTGGTTATGTTTATACCGTCCTTCCTGACCTCCCCAAGCCCGGTGGCCCTAATGCCTCGGGGGCATCTCACTCTGCCGACGGTATCGTTGGAGCTCTGTCACATACCTCTGCTCCACCTCTTCTGGGCTATGGTTTCCCTCCAGAAGGGGCCAGCCCCTCAGGCACTTTCCCCCCTCCAGGTAGCATGTATCCAGAATACGGCATGCCTCCTCCTTTTGCCCACACTCCTACTTACCTCAATGTTGCCCATCCTACCCCTTATCCGTACCCACAGCCTGGTGTCCCAGCTCCTCCAGCATTTGGACCTCCCACTCCCTTGCCTTCTCCACCCCCGCAACCACACTTACTTCCCCCTCCAGGGCAAGTATTTACGCAGCAGGGGGCAACTAATCTTCTTCCTTCTCAAAGAAAGAGGAAAGGCTATCAACCCGCTTCTGGTAATCGTGGATCCAATCCTTCAAGTCTCGACTCTACAACCGCCAACTAGCCACAGGGCTCTCAGCCCAAGCCGGACAGGCCACTTCGCACCAATAAGCCCTGTGCGTGTTACGGTGTTTATGGTCATTACACTCACGATTGTCCCTTATTACCACAAATGCGGCAGATGTGGGAGTCTCAAGCCACCGTGCAGGGACAACACTCCTCCCCTACTATCCCTCACAATACAGCTACTTCTCAACCCGCTGTGTTTACCGATTCTTTCCCTCAACAAGGATTCGTAGCTACTCAAACACCTCATGCCCCGGTAACCACTCAACCTTCCCCTTCTGGTTCCTCTGATTACTAGATTCTGATGATGGCCTCTGACATACCCCTCACAGTCGACCTTAACCTTCAAACTCGATCTCGTCAGTACTCTACGCCTCCCGCTCCGTCTGTCTCCGAGTCCCCATCTTCAGGTCCTACAGAGCCTCTGTCGACACCCAATGGTCCCTTGCACATCCCTCCTCCCAAAGCTGAGGTTCCTACCAAGACTCCTAAGGGACCATTACGCCGAAATGCTGCCTCTGGTCGGGCTGCCCATTCGTATAACATAGTGGATGATCTGGCCCAATCTCCTGCTGCCATTTCAACACTGAAACTCCTCCAGTCGTGTCCTTCCCAAAAGAAGGCTCTACTATCTGCCGTGGGCGTTGTAGATCTTGCTGATGACCAATTGATTGTTTCGATGCCCGTCAGTCCGACCCTCCCCCCCTGCCTCCTTCTGTTGCTTTCCAAATCTCAGTCAAAATCCGAAATGCCAATGTCGCTCGGTGTATTAATGATGAGGGGGCATCCACTTGTGTGATGTCCGCTTCGGTTTGGAAACAACTTGGATCTCCTGAGCTGGACCCTTCCACAATCACCCTTCGTGCATGGGATGGCCATGCCTCCCAACCCATTGGCCTATTCCATAACTGTCCTATCACCCTTGCCGGCAAGACCGTTTGTCTCAACGTTGAAGTTATCGACACCCCTCTTGACTACAACATTCTTTTGGAGCGTAGTTACACCTATGCCATGTCTGTCGTCCCATCCGCAGTCCACCGCAAGATGCTTTTCCCTCATAATGACAAGATTGTCACCATTGACCAGTTGACTTACCAGGAACCAAAATCTCAGACCCCCCCCCCCGAGTCCACCATTTCTACTGTCACCAATAAGCACATTGTTGATTCTTTGACCAGTGTTTCCCCTGGCGTCTATAAAGACTCCTCCTTGCTTGGAACCTTTTTAGGCCCTCCTCCTGTATCTGATCCTTGCACGGCGAATGTTTGCATGATGCAATCATCTTGGGCTGACCTTGCACAGCCCACTTTGGCTAGTAAGCAACCGCACCCTCACCCAACCCCACCAGCTCCTAGCCCTTCGCCCCCGCTAGCCAACCTTCTTCCTTCGGAATATCCTCCCCCGAATATTCCTCACGCGCCTCTCTATCCTCCTGGGTCGACCCCGCCCGAGAACAACCCCCTTGGCCCCATTCCTCCTAGCCATTTCCCTGCTAGACAGATTCCTTTCCTTGCTCCCCCTCCTGGAGCTCATTCCGTCCCTATCTTAGCCACCCTATCCCTCCCCAACTTGACCTTGGGTATACCTGTCTTGTACCTAGACCCCCCAGCCGCTACCCTGCCTGGTCAACCCAAACCTTATCTTGCTTTGACCCCAGTTCAGCCGATACCCATGGTTTCTCCCCCTGCACCAGTACCTCATCAAGAACCACCTCCTGTTGCGACCATGTCGGGTAACAATAGCAAAACTCGTAGGGGGGCATCAAAGGACAAGGTTGCCCCGACAACCTCTGCCCCTCCTCGACCTCCAAAGCATCCCATCCAGTGTGCCTTGTGCGATGTTGTCGGCGACGCTACCCATACCTGTCCTGAATTACCACATCTCAAAACCATGGTCAATGAAACGTTTCCAGAATCCAATATTCCTGAGGTCTATGTCACCATACCTGATTCCCTTCCGAAACTTAAACACTTGCGCACCAATCACCCTTGTTCTTTGTGCGATTTTCATGGACATTATACCCATCTTTGCCCCCGCCTTGACGAGTATCGTGCTTCGTTAGCCGCATACCGCCAATTCGAAGCCGCTCTTGCCCGTAATCCTTCTTCACTACCACCAAACCACCTGTCTACCCTGATTACCATTTCACATCCTGATACTGAAATGACCGAACCTTCAGCCACTATTTCCTACCTTTCCTCATCACCGCGTTTCCCGGCAACCGACCCCTTAGTGCCTTCCCCCGATGTTTCGCCTACCCACTCACCTGCTTGCTCCGCTGTCACCCCTAATGACGACACGCATATCAGCTTTTCCCCTCACAATCAGGTGTCTCATATTTCTACCTCCTCAGATCCTCCTATTCCACCCACTCTTCCCATCTTTCAATCCGATGAAGACATCATGGAATCCATGACTGAACCTGATTTTCCATGGAATGATATGCACCATCGTGCATACTTCCTCCCACACCAATCCCATGACCAATATGCTCTCGAATCTAAAGACTTTATTCCCGATAAAGTTGATTGGTTCAAAAACCCCATCCCTGCACCTGATGCTTTTGAAGAGGGCAATATGGCTAATATCTCTCCTGCCATCAAAATTGACATTTCTGTCAAACCAGGTATCGAAGAACATATCACCATGGGCGCCCAATGCACTCCGGATGAAATTGAAGCCTACACCAAACTCTTCAAAGAATTCCGTGATATTTTCGCCTGGTCCTACTCAGAAATGCCCGGACTCGATCCTGCCATTGTCGAACACCACATCGACACATGCCCTGATGCCATTCCGGTCCGTCAAAAGTTGAGACCCATTCATCCCTCTAGACGTGAAGCCATCAAAGCTAAAATCGATAAGCTCCGGCAGGCTGGTTTCATTTACCCCATCGAATACACCACTTGGGTGTCCAACCCAGTTCCCGTCCTCAAAAAACAAGGCACCATTCGTGTTTGCACCGACTTTCGCGATCTGAACAAAGCCTGTCCCAAAGACAACTTCCCCACACCATTTATTGACCAAATCATTGATGAGTGTGCGGGGCACGAGATTCTATCATTTATGGATGGCTTCTCCGGATACAACCAAATCGTTATCCGTCACGCTGATCAACTTAAAACCGCGTTCATTAGTCCGTGGGGCAACTTCGCATACCGAGTCATGCCATTTGGCCTTAAAAATGCCGGCGCCACTTTTCAACGAGCCATGTCTTATTGTTTCCATGACTTAGCTCATATTATCCTTGCCTATTTAGACGACCTTACCGCGCGTTCTAAACATCGGGCGCAACACCTTCATGATCTGCGTACCATTTTTCTCCGATGTCGCAAGTATAACATTCGCTTTAACCCATTAAAATGTGTCTTCTGTGTTCCCGCCGATCGTCTCCTCGGCTTCATAGTGTCTAAAGACGAGATAACTCTCGACCCTTTAAAGGTTCAAGCCATTCTTGAACTCCCTATGCCTTGTACCTTACGCCAGCTACAAAGTCTCCAAGGTAAAGCTAATTTTCTTCGCCGATTCGTTCCTGACTATGCCACTACCGCATATGGCTTCCTTAGACTTCTTCGATCTCACACCCCATTTGTCTGGGATACCTACGCTCAAGAGTCTTTTGATGCCCTCAAGCGTGCTCTCACATCTGCTCCCTTGATCCGTCCTCCTGACTTTGACCGAGATTTCATCCTATACATCTCCACTTCCACCTATTCGGTTGCTGGTGTCCTTATCCAGGAGGATGATAACGGTATCGAACATGTGATCTATTATGTCAGTAAGAACCTTGTCGGTCCACCTGTGTCCTACTCGCATGAAGAAAAATTAGCACTAGCTGTTGTGTTCTCGGTCCAAAAACTGCGTCATTATATCCTCATGCGTTCCACCAAGGTTGTGACTGATTCCAACCCCATGGCTTTCCTATTGAGTCGACGCATCCTCAGTGGGAAGTACGCTCGTTGGGTCGTTATCCTCCAAGAATTCGACCTTGAATTTGTCACCCCAAAAAGTAAGAAAGGTTTAGTCCTCGCTGAACTCATTTCTGATTTGCCTACTAGGACGCAAGATACTCCAATTAATGATGCTCTTCCCGATGAACATTTATTTGCCATCACCACCGACGATCCTTGGTACGGTGACATCCTTACTTACTTGCGAACCCAAAAGTTCACCCTTCATCTTGATCGTGATGCTCGACGACGTATCCGACACCAAGCCTCTCGCTACCTTCTAATCGGCGATGATCTTTATCGTCATGGAGTAGATACTGTCCTTCGTCGTTGCCTCACACACGCTGAAGCCGAACAAGTCCTCAATGCCTGTCATAGCGGCGCTTGTGGTGGCCACCTCTCCGGCCTCGCCACCGCCCAAAAAATCATGCGCGCTAGGTATTTTTGGCCTTCTCTCTTCAGTGATTGCATTGAAGCTGTCAAACACTGTTCCAATTGCCAACATTTCGCCCCCAAGGCGCGAGCCCCTCCCGCTCCCCTCCATCCTGTCGTCACAGCTAGTCCTTTTTGTAAATGGGCCATTGACTTTATGGAATGTCGACCTCCATTTGCTGGTAACCACAAATATATCATCATGGCGATTGACTATTTCACTAAATGGGCCGAAGCTATGCCCACATTCAAAAATACGGCAGGCACCGCAGCCCTCTTTTTCTTTAACCACGTCATTGCTCGCTTCGGAGTTCCAAAACAATTAGTCTCTGACCATGGCCGACATTTTGAAGATGATATTTGGCATGAGCTATCCTCCCTATTAGGTTTTGAGCACCAATATTCATCTTCCTATTACCCCCAAGGTAACAACCAAGTTGAAGCGGTCAACAAAATCCTTAAGACCATGCTTCAACGAACGGTGAATAAGCACAAAACCAATTGGCATCTCATGCTCTTCCGTGCTTTGTGGGCTTATCGTACTTCTGTTAAAACCGCCACCGGTTTCACTCATTTCCACCTTGTCTTTGGCGAGGAGGCAGTCTTACCACTCGAGTGTGAAATCCCTTCCTTTCACTTGGCCGTCGAACTTCTCCCTGATACCCAACCTCTAGAACAACGACTTATCATGCTCGAGCGCGCCTCTGAAGACTGTCGTGTTGCATTGCAAACTCTTGAAGCGACCAAAAAGCGCACCAAAGCCCAGTATGACCAAAAATTCCACCCTCGTACCTTTCATGAAGGTGACCTTGTTCTAGTATATGACCAGGCCCACGATACCCTCGGTCATGGGAAGTTCGACTCATTATGGCTAGGTCCTTACATTATCAGTAAAGACCTTGGTAAGGGGGCATATCTTTTAGAGGATTTTGAAGGCCACATCCTTCCTAATCCTCGCAATGCGCTCTATCTTAAGAGATATAACCCTTAGCATTTCCCATTCGAAATGCATATTTTATTTTCTTTTAGATAGCCAGCATCTGTTTGTTTTCGCATTTCGCTACTTCACCAGGACATCTGTTGTCCACGAAGCCTTACTTCACCTCTCTTCAAAATCGGATTTTCTCACTTACACCACATTCCATTGGGGGCACCACTTCGCCTCTATACTCATTCCTGTTCGTGTCAATTTCCGTCATGAGATACCATTTTGTACTCATGTTTTTATGGTCCCCTTTGGATCATCCCCCATTTCATTATCATCATTACTGTCGGTATGTCCGTCGCTCTACTATTTTCTCTCGCGCCTTAGTTGGGGATTCCTTATTGCCTCACCTATGGCAGACCTCCTTCTGTCGACGTCAGCTCATTTACTCCAGAAGCCAGGTCTAGGGGGCAGTGTACCTTGGTTCGAGCTCTTTTCAACGTGATCGTGATCTATACACTTGATGGTCCAGTGATGCAGCAGCAGCTATTGGTGATTCCCGGATGTGTGTGAGATGTCTCAACCCTCATGAGGGGGTGGCCCTGCAGGTAGCCCCCCACATGCCCAGACGACTTCTTCATTTTCAGCCCTTGATGCAGCTCCTCCCATTTGATGATATTGGCCTTAGCCGCTTGCAGCGCCTCTTCGATTTGCATGTATCAGTCAGATTTTGCGAGCCCTTCCCCGTGTGTAGGGGGCATTTGGGTGCATTTGTATCTCATGTACTAAAATATTATTGTATAAGTCCTGACGATTATTCCAGGCACCGCATGTATGTGGGATTCCTCATTTTATTTTTCTGGCTCCTATTTACGCCAGCATATTCTTCATAGTTCGGTTACCTTGTTTACTGGACTTCCTATTCTTTGTACTTTGTCTCGGCGAGCATAGGTATGCCTCCCTCGCCGCCTTTAGCATAGGTACCACTTCATAAACTAGAGACTTGTTGCACCTGTAAGTCTCGTCTCCTCAGGGTCTAGTCCTTTAGCACATTAGACTACCTTACATTCCTCTCTCTCACTTCCCTCTTGATGTCTAGTGATTCAGTTCTTACAACGTACTTCGGTCATACAATTTGCTCCTAACACTCGTACGTTGGGGGGCAATCTGTTACACCATTTTTTTGGTCATCTAACCTATTATCATTAGATGAACCCAAGTACACCATGTAAGACCAATTTTACCCTAAGTAAAATTTCTTTCACCATGTGAAATAACATTTGTTTATATTTCCCGGTCATATTTAACCCAAAACAAGGAAAATAATTAAATAAATCATTATTTATTTGATTATTTCCTAGGAATAAGTTATTTAAATCATTATTTAAATAATATTCCTAGTTAAATTTGACTAAATCATTTTTAAATAATTAAATAAATCATTATTAATTTAATTATATTCCCACCATCTCCCTAAAATAATAAATAAATCATTTATTTATTTATTGTTTATAAATAAAGGAATTGACCCAAGTCAAAAGACCTTTTCCCTCCAACAAATATAATAAAATATTCCTAAAAGGTGGTTCTAGAACTTGATTAATAATATTTTATTCATGCAACAAGTTCTAGATAACCCTAATATTTTGTTATAAATAGCAGGGTTTTCCCCATTCATTAGTCACCTCCATTACATTAGATCACTCTGGATCTATACTAGGTCACATTCTCCATTTTTGCCTTGTGAGCTCCCATTGAGTTCTATGTTTGTTTGGGTTTTCTACAACAACAAGAGAGAGGAATTTTAGATCTGAAATGCTGAGGACTTTCAAGAACCCATCCCATTGAGGAGAACCAGAAAACACCTTTCTTGTTTTCCTCTCAGGTGCCCCCTTTTTAATATAATATAAAAAATTCTTTCAAATACATTGTTCTTGTCTTGTCTATTGGATGCATGGAGCCACATTTTACTTTATCTGCTTAATGTCTTTTATGCTTAGATCTGGATTTGTGCAGCATAATTTGGATCACCTAATTCCAGATTCAAAGATGTTTGGCAGCCATAATCAATGTTAGGGCTATTTGTTATGCGTAGCTAAAGTGATCATTTACGACAAAAGATTCATACTAACAGTCGTATATGTTCAAAATAGGAGCCCTCGTCAAGCATTGGATTTCAAGACACCCGAAGAAGTTTTTACTGGTAAGAAACCTAATGTTTCTCATTTTAGAATCTTTGGTTGTCCTATGTATTTTCATGTGCCTAAAGAGAAAAGGAATAAGTTGGAACCTTCCAAGAAGGAAGGTATATTCATTGGATACAGTGAAAATTCAAAGGCATATAGAATTTATGTACCTGGTCAAAGAGATGTGGAAGTAAGTAGAGATGTTACCTTTGATGAAGACACTGCCCTCAGGAAAGCCAGAGATATCCCCATCTCAAGGGAGGACGATGATGATGTTGTTGTAAAACAAGAAGAACCTTCGATAGATGAGCCTATGTCTGATGTTGATGGCCCAATGGATCCTGGTGATCCCTCTCCCTCAAGGAAAAGACCATTATGGCTCAAGGATACACTTCAAGATGTTGAAAAGCATACTGCTCCAAGGGGTGTGTTTCTAGAAAGTAAGAAGCCTAACAGGTATCAAGGATACTTGGCTGCCATGAGTACTATTATTCAAGTTGAACCTTGCACGTTTGAAGAAGTCGTAAAGCACCAAGTATGGAAAGATGCGATGAATGAGGAATATGAATCAGTCATGAAAACTGATGTTTGGGAAGTGGTGCCTAGACTCAAGGACAAGTTTGTGGTCACTTCTAATTTCTAAATGGATCTACAAGAAAAAACATGGAGTTGATGGAAGTGTTGAAAAGTATAAAGCTAGGTTCATAGCTCGTGGATTCTCTCAAAAGGAAGGAGTGGACTATGACGAAATATTTGCACCGGTTGCTCAATATACCACTATCTAATCTATAATTGCCCTTGTTGCAAATCAAGGATGGAACCTACATCAAATGGACATCAAAATTGTCTTCTTACATGGCTCACTTGAGGAGGAAGTCTACTTGGAATAACCGCAAGGGTTTGAAGTACAAGATCAAAGGTCTCATGTATGCGGGTTGAAACAAGCCCCTAGGGCTTGGTATGGCAAGATTGATAGCTATCTTATGAAGTTGGGATTTACAAGGAGCTATGTTGATCCAAACCTATACTTCAAGGTTAAAAAGGGCATGCCACTTATTTTGGTCCTTTATGTTGATGATCTTTTTTTGAGTAGTGCAAACCCTCTCATTTATCAATGCAAGAGGGAGTTGACTTTCAAATTCGAGATGAATGACCTAGGATTGATGCATTACTTCCTAGGCCTGGAGGTCTGGCAAAAGCCAGGCGAGGTTTTCCTTTCTCAAGGAAAATAAATTGTGAAGTTGTTAGAAAGGTGTGGGATGGTGGAATGCAAGTCTTTGTCTACTCCAATGGAACTCAACTTCAAAAAGCTATGTGGAAGTGTTGTTGGTCCCGAATTGGCAAATCCTTCTGAACACAGACAACTTGTGGGGGGTCTGATGTTCTTGGTAAACTCTTGACCAGACATATGCTTCATTGTAAATACTTTGAGTCAATTTATGGTTGAGCCTCATCACATACATTGGGTCGTTGCAAAGAATCTCTTAAGATATCTATGTGGCATTATCAACTATGGACTGAGATACACTGCCGAGAATTTGAGGTTACATGCATATTTTGATGCTAACTAGGTTAGCAGTGTGGTGGATAGAAAAAGCATGTCAGGATGTTGCTTCTCTTTGAGATCTTCTTCAATTTCTTGGATGAGCAAGAAGCATAAATCAGTTGCTCTAAGCACTGCCGAGGCCGAATATATTGCAGCTAGTATGGCCTATTGTGAAGCTATTTGTTTGAGGAAGCTCTTCAGTGAGTTATTTGAGCATGTACTAGATAATAACGTTATCTACTACGACAATCAGAGTGGGATTCACCTTTCAGAGAATCTCATCTTCCACGACAGCTCCAAGCATATTGATATCAGGTACCACTTTATCTGGCATATGGTACAACGGGGAGCAATAAGGCTCCAACATATCAAGACTGATGAACAGGTTGCAGACATCCTCACGAAGCCCTTGGGGAAAGTCAAGTTCTTAGCCTTCCAAGAGAGACTTGGAATCGTGGAAGGACCCTCCCATGAGGGTCCTACTCAATGTTGCAGGAAATGTCACTCCCCCCAGCTCCAAAGCCTGATCCGCGCCCCGTACATAAACACGGCCGATCCGCCCTTCGAAAAACTGAAACATGGATCGTGTCGAGTCGAACGATTCCTAGCATGTGGGAACCGTGCAGCCCAATCCGTGTTTTCGTAAGCCGGATCCGCGTTTTGGAGGGCAGATCGGCCCATGGATCTGCTGTGGATAGGGGCCGCTTCCATACAGATTGCGACCGTTTCCATGGGCCCGCCCGGCGCTAACTGGTTCCACAGTGCGGCCCACTTAAACTACTTTTTTTTTTGGCTTAAGTTGGGTTGGGGGTGGGTTAGTGTTGGGTTAGGAATGGAATGAAAAAGATAAAAGTCTTTTTCACCTCTCATTTGCTCACTCTTATCTTTTTGGAGAGCTTGGAGAAGAGAGGAGAAGAGAGGAGAAAGAGAGGAAAAGAGAGCTTGGAGAAGAGAGAGTTGAGGAGAGGTTGGAGGAGTGGAGGAGCTAGAAGCAGTGAAAGAGGAGGAGCTTGGAGGAGTAAAGAAGGGCTTCCATCTACAAGAGCTAAAGAGGTAAGTGCAAACCCCAAACTCCCCCATTTTTTAGTCACTGTGTTTTGTATTTTCTCTCCTCCCTCGCCTACTCTTTCCTATTCTTTCATATTGCTCATTTATTTGCAGGTTGTCCACCACCTATATTCATATTCCAAGATGGTGTCTTTTTGGCTTATATGTATCATTCCACTCTTGGTTTTCATGATGGCAAGGGGGAGTAGGAATAGAAGGGAAGAAGAAGAAGAAAAAGAGAGAATAGTGATCCCCATGTGAGTGACCCAATGTATGCCGAGGAGGAAGGGTTTGAAGATGAAGGGGATGAACCTGATGAGAACATTGAAACACTAGAGGGGAAAGTTGCAATGACACCCTTGTGGAACTATGTGACCAAACTTGAAGGGGGAAAAGGTGGTGGAATCTACATGTTTTTGTGCCCTCATGGTTGTCATGGAGGAAAACCATATAGTGGTTCATATACCCGTGTGAGGAGGCATATTTGTGGGGTGATGGACAATGATGACAAAAAGGGTGTCATGGGGATAGCAATTTGCCCAAAGGTTTCAGCTGAACAAAGAATAAAATACATCCAAATAAAGGAGGTTGCACAACAAAAAAACAAGAAACAAAAAACTCAATCTGAATCAAGTGCAACCTCTAGATTTGGTAGTTCATCTCCTCATGGTACTTCTGCAAGCTCTGGAGGTAAAAGAACAATAGGTGATTTCCTGAATGTTGCTAGGAGGGATGATGTGGATGGAAAGATAGTCTGAATTCTTTGTGCTTGCAGTGTACCATTCAATGTGCTTCGCTCTCCGTATTGGCATGAAATGGTAAATGCCATCAATGAAGCCCCAAAAGGATACAAGGCCCCCAACTATAAGAAAGCTAGAACAATGTTATTAGAAAGAGAAAAAGCAAAGGTTCAAAGATCTTTGACACGTTTTACGAATGAATGGGTGGATTGTGGGGTATCCATTGTATCAGATGGGTGGACAAATATTAGAAACCAACATTTGATAAATGTTCTTGGTGTTTCTGCTAGTGGTGTAGTATTTATTACATGTCATGACTCCTCCATCAGTGCAACTTCCCAAAACATTGCAGATCTCCTATTGCAATCAATCAAAGATGTTGGTCCTAATAATGTGGTTCAAGTGATCACAAATAATGTAGCAATTTGTAAGGCAGCAGGAAAAATAATTGAGCGTACTCATCCACACATCTTTTGGTTTGGGTGTTTGGTATGCACATTGAACCCTTTGATGCATAATATTGTGAATCATAAAGAAAATGGGTGGATTAATGAGCTTTACAAGAGAGGGAAGAAACTCATTAAATTTATCGAAGGGCATACAAGGGTAAACTACTTCTATGGCACTTACTCCAAGTTGCAGTTGCTTAAACTTGCAAAAATAAGATTTGCAAGTTATTACCTCACCTTTAGGCGGCTAGTGAAGATGAGACAAGCTTTAACTAATATGGTGACCTCTAAATCATGGGAGGAAATTTACACTGATAGAGATGGTGCTAATGTAGCCAAAGACACTATTCTTGACATGTTCTTTTGGTCTCCGTTTAAATATGTTTTGCAATTCACCAAACCAATTTATTACATGATCAAGTTTGCAGATTCAGATCGGCCAATAATTGGGGAGGTGTATGAGCAAATGGATAGCATGTTGGGGCATGTTAAAGACATTGTTGAGCCTAGAGATATCACCTCGTACAATTATATTCGAGCAGAGGTGGAAAAACGATGGGATATGCTAAATGTTCCATTGCATGCATTAGCATATGTTTTGACACCTAAATACTATCATCCATCATGGCGTTCAACACTGTTGGGGCCTTTGTTTTGAAAAAGAAACAGTTTTGAGTTGCGGAGAACAAGTGGCAGAGCGCAATCAAGGTAGACAGGGCGCTGTCACGGTTGCAGATAGCCGGAAGATAGGTGGCGCGACAATTGCGGAGAACAGTGCAGATGGCAGATATGGGAGACAAAGACAATCAACAAAACTCCCAGTAATCAAGAAGAAGCGGCAAGCAGCGAAGCAGGAAAAGAGGAAAGACTGACAGTCACGTTGGCAGAAGAACAAATAGGCAATCAGCCAGCGTAGATGAGTTAGTTAGTCAGTGCGGCAGAAGGTCGATAGGGAGAGCAGAGCCATAGGAGAGCTCTGAGAGAACTCTATTGTACTGAATCACATTGTAATAGACTCCGCAGAGTGATGTACGTTGTTTTGATATTGATAATGAAATATGGTTATTGCTACGTGTAATGTTATGAATTGAGTGTTAATCATTTGCTTACTATGAATGTATGCCCAGTTTTAAATTTTAATTCAGCATCCTGAACATGCTTAATGAGTAATATTGTATACATAGTGGTGAGATCTGTTTGTTGTTCCAAGTTCCCTTAGTTGTTCTTCATGGTTGTAATCGTCTAGTACATGATCTGTCTCCTAACCTTACTAAGGTCACGGCACGCCTCAGGTGAGACACTTTGCTCCTCGGAGTAGGGTGAAAATGTCGGCATTGTGCTAGACTACTGCGGAAACCTTGTTGGCCTCTATCCTGAACTTGGGTCTTGCCCAGAGACCTCCTTTTTCGCCAACAAATGGTTCCGTTGTCAGGACTTGAAAATTCATTTAGGAGTTAGATCATGGTATCGTGGATCTATGAGAGAGAACTACGAAGCTGGTGGGATAACCACTTAGACCAGTGCATATCACAACAAGCGGAGCTGCGGCAGCAAAGGGAAAGACTGCTAAATATCGGGTCCTGTTTTCTGAATATGCAAATGTCCTATACGAAATTTTCTGGGGAAAGTTTCCTGAAGAACTTTATAATTGGTTGCGGAGACTACAAGTCAAGTCACTCCCAGGAGGATCGCATAGAGTTTGTCGCAAGTGGACGCACACGGATCTAGTAGCACTCCATCGGTTAGATACCGATTTGACCCGAGCTATAGATTTCTGGGTAAATCTACCTTGGAAGGATACATTGTGGAATTCGCAGCTGGGTGTTACCAATCCTTTACAAAAGTTGAGGACATATTCAGATCCGGGTTGCGGGGAGAACTGTTGAAGGAAATCCCGTTGTGGATCAAAGCTTTAATGGTGGACGAGGGTTTGATGGCATTTCAAAAGTCTGAGATGGAGACTTAAACCTCCAGTACTGGGGGAAGGGGCTGAGGGAAAGATGCTACAAGTAAGTAAGAAGGGGGAATACGGATATGGATGCCGGAACCTCCAATAGATTGAGAGAGCGAAGAGCACATCGGAGGGCGCAGATTGCTGAGAAGTGGCGGGAAAGGGTGATGCAAGGGTTTGAGAAGCAGGAGAGTAGTTGACAGGACAAGGAAAAGGCGCCGCAGATGACAAAGGAAATGGAAGGACAGATGGGATCCCAGGGAATAGGAGGGACCATCAAAGAAGTTAGGCAAGTGTACAGGAGCCCAACCTAAAGAGAAAAGGGAGAAAAGTCCAATGTGGAGGATGCGTGCCCCGAGGAGACATCCGATGTGGAGCTGCATGTTGCGATGGAACAACTATTTCGAGAGAGGTCGGCACCCGTAACTCAAGGTAATTCTATTCCCCAAAGTTCAAGTAGCTGTAGTCCCAACCTTCCCCTGGTACTCTATCAGCCACTAGATAAAAAATTTGTTAAGTTACGAGAGTTTAGTAAGTCGAATAGTGTCAAGTCTACACTACAGATATCTACTAGCTACAGTGCTAGTAAGATAATCTCTTAGCCAGGAAATAGAGGCTTTATTTTAGTACCCCCCATACAAGGAAATATGGCGGGATCATTCACCTGATACCCAGAATTCTCCAAGAGGGGTAACGATGACGTGGAGCAACACTGGTATCTCTGCGAGGCAATATGGAGGGCTCGACAAACCCCAGAGGAAATTAAGTTGATCGAGTTCCAGACTACTTTAAGAGAGGGAGTTCTTCGTTGGTTCATTAAATGGTCCGAAGCTCATCAAAACCCAGCAATAGACGATGTGAAGAGAGAATTTGTCAGAATTTAAATTACCTCAGACAAATCAACAAGGGTTGTCTGAGTTATGGGAGATCAAACAGCAAGAAGGTGAAACGGCTTGGGACTTGATGAGAAGATTCAAGGATGTGATTGGGAGGCTGAGTTACCCAATCGACCCAAACCACCAACGAGATTGGTTTATTAAGGCACTCCTCCCGTTGACAAGAACTCCACTGACATAGCAGGAGATTGATACCTTACAAGATGCCCTGGAGCAAGCCATGAAGATAGAAGCTATGGCAGGGTATCCGCAAGAGTTCAGAGGAGGAGCAGTAGTACAAGACCCTTCCATACTAGGGTTACAACATCAGATAGCCAGTTTAACGGAGAAGTTGAAAGACATTCAGCCGATACGACCTGCAAGGCCCAATGTGTGGTGCATCCATTCCCTGATGGAAGGACACGTGGCCACAGAATGCCCGAGGTTGCGGGGGCAAAATGCAGGAGCTTCAGCAACATGGACCCAGGGGGCTCCACCAATTGGGGGAGTTGCACAGATAAATACTCAAGGATTATACCAACCGCAACCCCACTTCCCAGGGTTCCCCGCCCAACAGAATCAAAACGCAACTAACTATTGTGAAATATGCAAAGGCATTGGTCATCCTCCACGAGTATACCCAATTTTGTAGAAATACTCCAACGTTCCAAACAATACATATTGTGAATTTTGCGCTTCTATAATGCATAATACAGAGCATTATAGAGCCCTCGATGCACTGGCAGAACGGCTAGACAGACCATCTTATAGAGTGAATGAAGCTCCAAGGGACCGAGGAGGAGGAATGAGAGGAGGCAGAACTGGAGGAAGAGGACCAGTAAGGTGCTACAACTGTGACCAAGAAGGGCATGTAGCAAGGGAATGTCCGCTACCCAGAAGACCATGGTGCTCTCAATGTAGAGTCAACACACACGCAACTAAATATTGTCCAGAATTAATTAAGAGATGGGAGGAAAGAGCCAGATAGAGAGGAGCGAATCTGGTGAATGCAGAACCGAGAATAGTAGAAGCTCAGTCCATGCAAAGCATAGCCATAGTAGCCCAGGGAGGAAAGAAAACAGGGGAGGATGCACATCATATGGACCCGATAAAGCTGATCAAGCCCACATCTCCAAAGAATGCTTTCAAACTAGATAGACAAAAGCAATATTTTAGGGAGGCAGTGGAAACATTTTCCCAGATAGGGAGGAGTAGAGGCATTGAGCTTCCACAGCCGACCGTCGAAAAAGAGAAGCAGCCTCATACAAGTACAATAATCGAGGAATGGTTCTGACTATTCCTGAAAATTGTAACCAATGCACCAATGTTGGAACAACTAAAGCAAAATCTAGAGTTGGTGGTGCAGGAAAATGCAGAACCGAGAGAGTCAAAAGATTCAACTAAAAAATACATAAGAAGGATAAAAAGAAACAAGAGAAGTTTGGAAAGGAATTCTGGGTGAATACTCAAGTCGTGGGATTTCAAATCAAAGACACAATGCTCGACCTAGGATCAAATGTCAACATTCTACCAAGAAAGACGTGGGAAGCACGGGGAGGCCAAAGTTGACATACTCACCAATACAGCTCCGCATAGCAAATTAGTACTGTATTGTACCCATAGGAAGGCTAGAAGAGGTCGAGGTTGATATCGAGGGAGTGAAAACATATACAGATTTTAAGGTGATAGACATCATGGGGGACAAGGATCCCTATCCTGCTTTGTTGGGGATAGATTGGACCTTCGAGGATTATACAGTGATTGACTTGAAAAAAGAATTGATGATATCTGAAGACGGGGAAGTCAGGGTCACTCAGCCACTTGACCCATATCAGGGACCCCGATATACAAAAACTGTTGACAACAGAGAGGATGCTCAACTTCTCAATCACATTTACCAGATGACGGCAGGGAAGAGAGAAGACTATATCAATCCAACAGCAAGAGGGACTGCAAGCTGGAGAAGTGTTCAAAGTTCAGACTTGGGCTCGGAAATAGCTTGGGATGATTGGCAACAGGGAGGATACGAGACTAACACTAGAAGATGTGCTAACATTTGGGGAGTCAACTGGATTGGTACTGAGGTAAGAGGATATCCGACTCTATCAAATATGAATGTTGTAAATACATTTATTGCAAAAATAGAAGAAAAGGTACCAATAGAACATAGAGTCCCTCTTATGGATGTAGCACTACAATCAACGTCAGCAAGATGGTGGGTCAACCATTGCAACTCACTTCCGCAGTGGGAAGATATTGCAAGAGCACTAAGAGCTAGATTCAAGGAAGATGCAGGACCACAATTCCTTGAGAAGTACCAAGGGGATTCTAACCCCAAAAAGCATTTAGAAAATTGTGAGTACAACTGGAAGAAAGCAGGGTATCCAGAATCTCATGGATGCACAATTTTATACATTCATGGGACACAATTCCACAGGCCTGGTACTTGACCGAAGAAAAGAAGAGAGGAATTGGCACCTGGCGAGTAGTTGCGGATAATTTTACACAATGTTTTTCTTTTAAGGGAGAAATAGAACCAGTTATAGATGCACTACAAGCCATCAAGAGAGTACTATTTTTTCCAAAGATTAAGGAAGACGAAGAGCAACCGCTCTTAGAGCAGATTATCAAACAATCAGTAGCATGCAAACGGATAGATAGTGAGATGGATGACGACAATTTAGAGAATCTCCAACACTTATACTTTGAAGAGAAAGAAGGGGAGCGGAATATATAAGAGGAACCAACCACAGAAGGACTACACCTATTACCCTTGTAGACTAAGAAGCTGAACATTGGAACCACAGAGAAACTCAAAATAGCGCCCATCGAAGACTAATGGGATACAGAAATGACCAAGGAAATCTGCAACCTGTTACAGGAATATGAAGATTTATTCCCATCTTCAGTAGCAGAGCTAAAGGGAATAAAAGGGGACATGGGGGAAATGCGCATAGTCTTAAAGCCTGACACAAGACCAGTAAAGCATAGGCCTTACTGCCTAAATCCAAGGGTAAAGGAAAAATTCAAAGCAGAAATAGATAAAATGCTGAAAGCAGGGCTAATTTTTCCAGTGGAGGAAGCAAAGTGGGTCAGTCCCATTGTAATACAAAGCAAAAAGGAGAAATCTGAGATTAGAGTATGTGTGGATTACAAAAGTCTCAACAACACATGCATACATGATCCATTTCCCACTTCGTTTAGTGATGAGGTTCTCGACAATGTGGCAAGAAATGAAGCCTATTCATTCACAGATGGATTGTTAGGATATCATCAAGTGAGAATAGCAGAAGAAGACAAGAAGAAGACCACTTTCACAATCGAATGGGGATCGTTTGCATACCATGGCATGCCCTTTGGACTGAAGAATGCGCTAGCGGTATTTTCACAAATAGTGATAGCAGCATTTCGGGATTATATCCATAAGTTCCTTGAGGTATACATGGATGATTGGACAGTCTACAGTTTACTGAAAAATCATGCAACTTTACTGAGAATAATGTTTGACAGATGTAGACAACTCCAAATCTCCCTCAACCTTAAGAAATGCATCTTTGCAGTACCTTTTGGGACACTACTAGGACATGTTGTTTGTAAGCAGGGTGTTTGTGTGGATCTAGCAAAAGTAGCAGTAATTGTTAACATAGAAGCACCTGAAACTGTGAAACAGTTAAGATCACTACTCGGGCATACCGGGTACTACAGAAGATTCATCCGCAACTATGCAAAGATAACAGCACCATTGGAAAAGTTGTTGCGGAAGTTAGAGCAATTCATGTGGAGCGACGAATGCACTAATGCCTTCTATACATTGAAAGAAAAGTTAGCAAGTGCACCCATCTTGGTTCATCCTAACAGGGACAAACAATTCCATGTCCATATTGATGCCTCCAGCATTGCATTGGGAGCGGTGTTAGCTCAGCCAGGAGAACCTTCTGTTGATCATCCACTCTACTTTGTAAGCAAGAAGTTGTCTACTACTGAAAGGAACTACACAACAACAGAAACGAGAAGCTCTTGCGATGGTGTATTCTCTTCAAAAGTTTCGTCATTACCTACTGGGAGGTACATTCAAATTCTTCACAGACCATTCAGCATTGAAATACCTGGTTAACAAACCTGTGCTTCAAGGAAGAATCTGTAGATGGCTCCTACTGTTCCAGGAGTTCACCTTCGAAGTGATAGTGAAACTGGGGAGGTTAAATGTGGGTCCTGACCATTTATCAAGGTTGGAGAATAGAGAGAATGGGGGGTCCCTCGACGATTAGTTACTGGATGTTGATCTCTTCAGAGTAGAAGCCATCCCAGACTATCTGGAGCAAATAGCAGTATATCTGGCCACAGGACAGTGCCCAACAGAATACACGACAACTCAAAGAAGGCATTTGGTTGTAAAAGCAACAGAGTATCAATTGATAGCAGGATAACTATATAAGATGGGGTTGCACCATATCTCGCAGAGATGTGTCATGGACCATGAAAGAGAGGATATTTTGTGGGAGTGTCATTGCGGAGTTGCGGGGGGCCATGTCGGTGCAAAACCCACTGCAAGAAAAATATTGCAAGCAGAGTTATGGTGGCCCACAGTTCATAAAGATAGTAAAGTGTACGTAAAGAAATGTGATGTCTGCCAAAGAACAGGGCGTCCATCACACCGGGATGAGCTACCACTGCAACCTGTAAGAGCAATGCAGCGATTTGAAAAATGGGTCGTTGATTTTGTAGGGCCAATTGTACCAATGGCTAGACATTCACAGGCAAGGTACATAATAACCGCAACAGATTATCTCACGAGATGGGCAGAGGCAGCACCAGTGAAAGACTGCATAGCAGACACAATAGCCAGGTTCATTTTCGAAAATATAATCAGCAGATTTGGCTGCCCCAGAAGCCTAACCAGTGATCAAGGTACACACTTCATTAATACGACAATCAAGTCTCTGTTAGATAGTTTTATGGTGCAACATCATAAAAGCAGCCTGTACCACCCTCAAGCAAATGGAACCGTTGAAGCATTCAATAAGATCTTAGAAAAAGGACTAACCAAGATCTGCAATGCCAATCGAGATGACTGGGATGAGAGGATACCAGCAACATTATGGGCATATAGGACAATTGTCAAAAGGTTGCACTATCAAACTCCATTCAAGCTGGTGTACGGGAGAGAGGCAGTGGTACCTGCGAAATTTATCATTCCGAGTCTATTAATTGCTTCAACAGTACAGATGACAAATGAAGACTCAATCATTGAACGCCTCCATGAGCTACAGAAGCTTGAAGAAGAGAGATTCCTGGCGGAGTTCTATCAGACGGTTCAAAAGGAAAGACAAAAGGCTTGGCATGACCATCACATCAACCATAAGACGTTCACTATCAGAGGGAAGGTTTTGTTGTATGATAGCAAATTTCAAAAGTTCTCGGGCAAACTCAAAATGCACTGGATGGCACCATACCATGTCATAGATATTAAAGATTCGGGCGCGGTTCGATTGGCACAACTAGATGGCCAAGTATTGCAAGGATGGGTGAATGGCGCACGCTATCACGAGTAAGTTCCACCATTTATTTTTCAAAATAACTCTCGCAACCAAGAGCAGTCAGTAGGGTAGTATAGAAATAGATAGATCCAATAACTCTCTCGCACCCGAGATGAGAAATAGAATAGGAATCCTGATAAAAAGACATCACAATAATGCAGAGAGCAAATCCACCTATTGCGATGCGGAGACCACATCGCAACCAATTGTGGTAGGGGGGGGTAGCGTCTAATGTGTCATCCGTGTCAGAAAGCCAAGCGTGTCAAATATCACTCCGTCATAATAACCCATCATAGCGTTGTCAGTTTGTAGGATAACCCGGATCTGAGAATTAACTGCCATAATTAGTAACAACCATACCGTAATAAATTTTCCATATTAAGCCATAATCATTACCCATCACGTCGACCCAATTCCCAAAGACACAATCAGCAATGTCAGAATACACCTCACTGCGGTAACTAATCGCACGATTATAACCGCGGGGGAGACAGAAAAAAATTAATTAGTTATGGGGTCTTATCAACCTCATTTGTGCCGGTTACATTACTTAACCTGCATGAAAGAAGAAAAGCACGAGAATGCCGGAAAATTCTGAGTTAGAACAAGAAACATCTACAGCAACAAGTGAAATTTCATCAAAGGAAGTTCAAAGAGATAGTCCAGTAGCAGGAATTCACAGCAAGAGATCAGAAACAACACTCCAGGTATACAGAAGAAGAACGAAGATGACGAAGGTAGCACCAACAGTCGTCGAGCCCGAGCTCGATGAGAGAGTTCAGAGGATAGAGTCACTGGTAGGCAAGTATGACAATGCATCGCTAATTGATATAGATTTCACGGATTCCTATCAATTCCTAGCTATGAAGTGACAAGTATACATAGAAAATTATGCCACGGAGGGAGGAGGGGAAGCAACAAGGATGAATCCGGAGTTCAGAGGTATCCAAAAATCGACAATACTGAACCTCAGGAACCAAACAATGTTTGGAACAACAGGAGCGGCAATGTAGTGTACGAAATTCCTGTAGAGCAGAGTCCAGAATGGATCATTATGGCTGGGGAGAGAAATACATATACATGCAGAGGACATCAGTAGACTTACCGGATTATCAACAGAAGGGAAGGATGTCTCAACGACATTCCAGAACGTGTCCAAGAGAGCCAAGAAGGCAGGGGACTGCAATTATTATAAGAAATATGAGACCAGAAGAGGAGAGAAGGGGGCGAAGATAGACCTCATCAACAATCCAGCAGTGAAATTTCTCTACTATCTAATAGCAGGTAAAACAATGAGGCATTACACCAAAGGCAAATGCACCCTCGACACCATTTCAGTCGCGGAACACTGTATCCAGGGAGCCCAGCTAAACTGGTGTACCTTCCTATTGAACGAACTGTTTGAGGCCTGCGAAGATAATTAAAGACGAGCCATAGGATTCATTTATGGCTATCTCATTATGGCATTTGCGATGTGGAAATGGACTCACTCGGGGGTAAGGCAGTTTGCGGAAATCACAAACGACCAGCCAATGGCATTAAAGTTTACGCCCTGGAGAATCTCGGGAGATCCTAGCACCAAGGAGGTAAATGAGGAGGCTTTCTCATTCTAGTACAGGCAGATGGTGGATGTGGTGGCGAGATAGCAAAGGGTTCTGAGGGACCTGTTGGACAGATATTCTTTGAAGATATGGTTTGGGGTCACCCATAAGCAGACATATATCAGACCTAGTTGCGTGGATGAAACCACGTTCAAAATGAGGTTGTTAAAGTTTCAAGTAGAAGAAAAAGCCTTCCACACCGAAGTCTGTTCGTGGCCAGGAGCTGCGATGGAGGTCAGAAGCAAAATACGTCACTATTTGTTCGAGGGCATGCTGCCAAAAGCACTCCTAGGGGAGACACCAGAGGAAACAACAAGGAGGATTTCTCGACTGCAGCTAAAACCTTTACTGGACCAGCTGGACACGATGGTGAAGGACTTCAATCTGGTAATACAAACCCTCACAAGTGCTTCTACTGTGTTTCCTTCTTTTTTTGATTTTCAGTCTTCAAATTCTGTATCACCATCCACAACCACCCCTATCGTCACAGCCCTACCTTCCACCATGCTCAATTCACCCTCAGCAACCATAGTTACCCCAATCCACAAGAGCAAGGCACCTAAACCCTTGGTAGCTGCACCCAAGGCCAAGAAAGCAAAAGTTATGGTGCCTAAACAAATAGTTGACCTCACAGAGGAAGATCAGACCCAACCTATGGATACCGGAGTACCAGTTTGAGAAGAGCCAGAGGTTACCGCCCAAGTAACCTCCGCGCTACCTGTGTTTGATCGGTTCTCAGTTTTAAATATTCAGACATCATCTCCACCTCACACTCACACCTCTTCACCTCATACTCACAATTCATCACCCCATACTTCATTTACTTCCAAAGACCAATCCACTCGCACTCCGTCCACCTCAGCGACTATCTCAGACCTAGTAAAGCTAAGAAACAAGACAAATGGGGACACCGAGGCAGAAGTTAACTCGAGTACGGCTAGGGTACCTGAGGTTAACCAACCTTTGGTGGGGCAGGGCACTTTCCTAGAACTATTAGTTCAAGGAGGGTCTTTTACTGCAGATACAACACCCTCGCCAATAGAGCTGAACCCGCTTCAGCAAGCCAACCTAATACTGTAACAGATTCAACCGACCACTAGTATGAATAACCCAGAGCCTCAGTCGTCGCGACAGAACCAACCAACATCACCTCAGGAGCACTCAAAGAGATCGATCGCCAGCAGGCAAACCCTCAAAGAAAGACTGCCAACCCAGGACATGTCAGGCGCTAAGAGCATGCAGAGCTGGGGAACTGGACAGTTATACAACTTCATTCAACGAGCAGCACAGCAAGCAGAAGGGTTGCACAATGACCTCCAACAGAGGTTCGAGCAGCAACAATAGCAGGTCATCGCGCTTTCTGAAGAGCGCAATCAGCTAAAAGGGGTGAAGGAAAATTTACAGGAGCAGTTGGAAAAGGTAACAGATATCTTCAAAGACCTCTGGCCAACCGTAATTGCCCAGGATAACAAGACACCAGAGGACATATCGGCCTGCTCCATAGTCAAAAGGTCTATCCGAGTGAATGTAATGAATAAAATAATGTAAATAGTGATTAATTAGTTAATTAGTAATTAGGTTGAAAGGCCATGTCTGATAAAACATGACCTTTTGTGAAGAGGCACCTGCGTAGGTATATAAGCAGGCCTCATTTGTGACATTCAATCATCTATCTCATTCATCATACTATCTAATATAATATTTGTATCATCATGGATATCTTTGTATTCCAAGTCTTCTGGAGTATTTAACTGAGAAGGAACTTTGTTCGCTTCATTTGGTATCGGAGTAGTTCGATCTTCTGGCCACTCATTATTGCACAGAGCTACGCTCCTCGATCCAAGCCCTTGGCCATTGAAATTCGTCAACATTGTTGCCGTCGAAGCGTTTCGCTAAACCTTGGGAGTTTCTCCATTTCTGCTGAATTCATCAAAGGCCCTTGGCCATATTTTTTTTAAAAGAAGAAGAAATAAGTTAAAAGAAAAAAAAAGGGACGTTGAAAAAAACAAAAAATTCGAAAAAGTCAAATCATAAAATAAAGGGGAAGTGATTTTAATTTTTAAAAAAGGAACAAGAAGAAGAGGAAAAAAGCACATATATATAAAAGTGCATTCAAAATAAAATTAAAAAATAAATAAATAAATAAAAATATTATTATTTAAAAAAATCAAATTCCCGTGCGCTGCACAGCTCCCCACCACGATCACCACCGACCTCACATCAACCTAGTTATCAAAATCCCCGTATGCAGGTGGAGCCCCACCTGCACAAACGCCAGCCGCCCATCAGGAACCTATTTCCACTCCATTGTACTAGTCACGTTGCCTTCGATGACATAACCCATAGTTGTCCACATCGGCACTGTCGACGCTCATCCCAACTAGAAAGACGGAAGAGCAGGTAGATGAGAGCCGAAGTCAAGGAAAGAATAAGACACAGAGCAGACAGAAGGCAGATAAAGTGAGGAACACTTGGAGAAAAATCGTTTGAAAAATCTGAACATCGTCTGTCTTGACAAACTATCCGCATTTTTGTTTGTACTCCTCTACGATTTTGATGACCTAGACAATATTCATGGAAGTCTTGATTGCAAAGTTTTAAACCCCACTTACAAAGTTGTGGCCTACTGTTATTTCGCTCTGAGATATACATACACAGACCCTTGAGCATAAAAGCGTGTTCCTGTGGCTCCACTTTGAAGGCATTCAACCCTCCCTACCTAAAACCATCTAAAGCCCCTTGCCGCGGCTTCAGTCGTTGCATTACCGACACAACACACAGCTAGGCAGCACTGCCATTTCGTCCACCTTCCAACAACCAAATCATCACTACCACCGCCTACCCTTTCGCCACACTGCATGTGATTCGCCTTTTGTGCCTTCCGCTCCTGGCTTGCTGCCATCAATTGTTCCTCTATTGCTGTCCCACATTTCCGTCTGCACCCTGCCACAACCTCCTGACAATTTCCACAGACCTTGTCGGTTTTTCCCTTAACTATCGCATCCATCTATCCCGACTGTGGATCTTCTCTCCAGTTGCCGCCTCAACCTTTCTGCAACCATTGCCAAAAACCAAGACCAATCAAAATCATTGTGTCAGCGATTCGTAGCAATAAAATTGCCATACATTTGTTAACCATCGATTCCAGGTTGCAGGTGGTCACTACCACTGATTTTTTATTAAAAAAAAAGAAATTTCTTTGAAAAACGGTGTAGTTCGCATAGACTCACGCCCTATTATACAAATAAAAAACTAACATTTCAAGAGTTGCAATAAGAAAAGTCGTGACTTTTATATTAAAAAGATATTGAAGTTCGATTAAGTATTTTTGTTAATATATATATATATATATATATATATATATATATATATATATATATATAATTACCCATTAAGAAAAAGAGACACTTTAAGAGGAAAAGAGACTCTTTAATAGAGTATTAAAGGTTATTTGGGGAAAAGTAAAAGTTGAGCAATTTATTTATTTATTTATTTTTCTCTCTCAAGCTCATATATATATATATATATATATATAAAGTGGAATAGAAGTATTCAACTTTTATTATAACCATTGGAATAAAACAAGGCTTAAAGTATACCCATTAAGAAAAAGAGACACTTTAAGAGGAAAAGAGACTCTTTAATAGAGTATTAAAGGTTATTTGGGGAAAAGTAAAAGTTGAGCAATTTATTTATTTATTTATTTTTCTCTCTCAAGCTCATATATATATATATATATATATATAAAGTGGAATAGAAGTATTCAACTTTTATTATAACCATTGGAATAAAACAAGGCTTAAAGTATACCCATTAAGAAAAAGAGACACTTTAAGAGGAAAAGAGACTCTTTAATAGAGTATTAAAGGTTATTTGGGGAAAAGTAAAAGTTGAGCAATTTATTTATTTATTTATTTTTCTCTCTCAAGCTCATATATATATATATATATATAAAGTGGAATAGAAGTATTCAACTTTTATTATAATTATTGGAATAAAACAAGGCTTAAAGTAAGTTTGAATTATATAAAAAGAGTTATCATTAAAGGAGGGTGACTTTAAAAAAGTTTATATATAAAGTAACTATTATATTACTTTTAAAAACCTTAATTTCACTTCGATAAATGCAAATGGAGTCCAATTCGGAAAGGAAAGAAAGAAGATTTCCTAAAAATTATAGTATGTTTGTTCGTGCGCTAATTAGAATCAAAGGGTCACTTGTGGGAAAGGAAGTTCTCATATCTATCGATCTTAATCAAAAGGATAATTATGTTAGTACTGAATGTGCTAACCAATTAGTGATCCCTGAATCAAATATAATTGAAACAAATTCAATTAACGCAAATGAAAAACAATACGACATAAGGAATCTACACCTAAGTATTGGCGAGTATTCCTTGGTCTCGCAATTTACCGTTAAAACCTTATTTTGTAACGATAGTGATATAATTTTGGGTTCGCTCTGGATGGAATCACTAGGGTCATTCATCCTTAATATGAAAAAGAAGTTTTTAACATTCTCCTACAAAAAGAAGAAAATAACGCTACAGGACGTTAATTTAAAACCGAATTCAGTGACCCCTGAAGACATTCAAGAAATTTCAAAAGTAATTTCTCAAGAAGGTAAAAAGGTGATACAAAATATGCAGAAGGAAATTGAAAAAATCACCACTAACAAGAATGAAGAGGTTGCTCGCCTCAAAGATCACAACAATAAATCACTAACGCAAATTAAGAAGTTAAAGAAAGACAAGAAGTCGTTGGAAAACAAGGTGCAACAACTTGTCGAAAAAGAATCGTCGAAACCAAAAAATGTAGAAGTTCAAGTTGCAGGAAAAATGAACATTGATCCAGTAAATGTCACAACTCCAGAAGAAGACAAGCAAGTTGCAGGAAAAATGAACATTGATCCAGTAAATGTCTTAACTCAAGAAGAAGACAAGCAAGTTGCAGAAGAAACAAACTTAGATGCCAGACGAATGAGGAACATTCTAAGTGAAGGTTCTGTAACCTACTCAATAACATCCTCGCCAAAAGAAAATCAAAGTCAAAACAAAAATGTTCCCTATCGACATCCAAATCACGAGAGCAAACAACTCAACCAAGCTATGTATTCAGAACAGAAACAGGTTGATATTCCGAAGAATACTAACGAATCGTCACAAGTTGCCAGTCATCGTAAGATTCCACAAAAGATTGATTTAGGTTGGTCCGATCCATTCTCAGTGCGACAGTTTTGTTTGTCACTTAGAGGATCATATCAACTTGTATCGACAGGGATGACTACCCCGAGACGAAAAGATGTTCATAGCAGGAAAAGAAATCGAGGTTTTTCATCAACAAGCTTTGAGGACAAAGCTTTTTGAAGGGAAGGCAATGTAATGAATAAAATAATGTAAATAGTGATTAATTAGTTAATTAGTAATTAGGTTGAAAGGCCATGTCTAATAAGACATGACCTTTTGTGAAGAGGCACCTGCGTAGGTATATAAGCAAGCCTCATTTGTAACATTCAATCATCTATCTCATTCATCATACTATCTAATATAATATTTGTATCCTCATGGATATCTTTGTATTCCAAGTCTTCTGGAGTATTTAACTGAGAAGAAATTTTGTTCGCTTCAGTGAAAATGACATGTGCAAATCTCAGCAGAGAGAACCAAGAGCTTAAAGAAATGCTAGCTGCCAGACCAACATTACCAGACCCCGCCGTGGTATATGCTGAGAAGGTTACCAAGAAACAGAAGCATGTAATCAGAATGAAGGAAACCCTGGGGACAACAGTCAAGGAGGCCTACAACCTACTAAAGCATTTACATGAATGCTCTAACTCGTTAACCATGAAAGCCCAACCTATCTCGGCACAACTTCAACAAATTTCACAAGAGATCAAAGAAGCCACTGATCCAGTTGGCATAACCCAGCTATACAACCAAGCAGAGGTGTTGGAAACCAAAATACAGAAGATAGAGGAACACTCCGTTGCCACAAAGCAAGTCCTTAGAGAGCTAAGGCAACCGGTCAAGCAAAAAGCAGAAGCGATACAGCAGATGGCGCCCGAAGCTGAGCCAAAAATACAAGAGGTATTCAGCAAGTTGCCGCCAGTGGCAAGTGAAACAGAGGCTGAAAGAGTCACCACCCAGACCGAACAGCTAATTAGAGAACGGGAACAGGGAATCTCTGAGTTCGCAGAACTCAAGTCTTCAGCATTGAGCAAGGTTCCAGAGTTGGGCCTTTGTTTGGACAAAGCGAAGAAGCAGAAAATACAAGGCCAGCCTTCGAAGTCGACAGACCAATGAAGCCGCAACAGTAGGAAGAGATTGACTTGAGACAAGTCAATAGCTTGTGGTCGGGGCCTGTTGGGGCCTTTGTTTTGAAAAAGAAACAGTTTTGAGTTGCGGAGAACAGGTGGCGGAGAGCAATCAAGGTAGACAAGGAGATGTCACGGTTGCGGATAGCCGAAAGACAGGTGGTGCGGCAATTGCGGAGAACAGTGCAGATGGCAGATATGGGAGACAAAGACAATCAGCAGAACTCCCAGTAATCAAGAAGAAGCGGCAAACAGCAGAGCAGGAAAAGAGGAAAGACTGACAGTCACGTTGGCGGAAGAACAAATAGGCAATCAGCCAGCGTAGATGAGTTAGTTAGTCAGTGTGGCAGAAGGCCGATAGGGAGAGCAGAGCCGTAGGAGAGCTCTGAGAGAACTCTATTGTACTGAATCACATTGTAATAGACTTCGCGGAGTGATGTATGTTGTTTTGATATTGATAATGAAATATGGTTATTGCTACGTGTAATGTTATGAATTGAGTGTTAATCATTTGCTTACTATGAATGTATGCCCAGTTTTAAATTTTAATTCAACATCCTGAACATGCTTGATGAGTAATAGTGTATACATAGTGGTGAGATCTGTTTGTTGTTCCAAGTTCCCTTAGTTGTTCTTCATGGTTGTAATCGTCTGGTACATGATCTGTCTCCTAACCTTACTAAGGTCACGGCACGCCTCGGGTGAGACACTCTGCTCCTCGGAGTAGGGTGAAAATGTCGGCGTTATGCTAGACTACTGCGGAAACCTTGTTGGCCTCTATCCTGAACCTAGGTTTGCTCAGAGACCTCCTTTTTCGCCAAGAAACACCAACACTTGGGGGGGTATAAGGAGAAAACCACACCTAGATCCAAAGGTTCTAGAAAAATATATGATTGCATTGGATAAATTAGTCCCTGATGATGAGGAGGCTGCCATGGTACAAAAACAGTTGAGCAACTATAGGCTTAGCACTGGTCCATTCGAGAGCATGCATGCAATTAGAGATCAAGAGACTTTTTCTTCTCTTGAGTGGTGGTACATGCATGGAGGTGCTACTCCACTTCTACAGACTTTGGCATTACGGGTGCTATCACAGATGGTAAACACTTCTTCTGCAGAGAGGTGTTGGAGCTCTTATTATTTCATCCATAGTGTTAAAAGGAACAGGTTGAGTTTAGACAGGGCAAAGAGCTTGGTTTATGTCCATTACAACTTGCGATTGTTGTCCCATTACTGTGATGATGCAAAGACTAATAAAGACCTTAAGGTTTGGGACAGGAATCTAGAGGAGACCAATTTGGAGGATGGAGTGTTGCAATTAGAGCAATTAGAGGATGCTCTTATCCAGGATGATGATGATCGAGTTGAGATGCCACCCCCATCTGGTCCCTTGGTTCCCATGTTCCATGGTTCAACACCAACAACAAGGGCTTTGCCTTCATCAGTTTCAGTGCCACAACTTCCACAACTAGCATCTTCTTCATTGCTACCACGTGGAGGCCCACCGCCACGTACTCTTCATGGTGGAAGGAGGAGAGATTATTAGATATATTCACAATTTACTACTTTTGTCATAGATTAGACTTGTAGGATTGTTGTGAATTTGAACTTTTTTGTCTTGGTGGTGGCCAAGTGGCCTATTTTGTAAACATTATTATTTGAATTTTGGATAGGACTAATGTTGACAATTTCTCACTTGCTAGATAATATGCTTTATGTTTTATGTTTTATAATATGCTTAAAAATTTGGTGTATGTTTGTAATTGCTATAATCTAAATGGTTGATGCTCGAATAATTAATCATTGATGTACAATAGAATCATGGATACCATATCTATCTTGATTTATGTAAAAATATGCATGTTTTCATGTCTTCTACAACTAATTTTGTATTTGGGATGTTTGTTTTGAATATAAATGCAAAAAAAATATAGATATATATAGTAGACGCTTCTGAGACACTTCGCTTCCTAGATTTTTGGAAAATGACTTCCGCTTCCCCACTTCCAAAAAACATCCCCGCTTAGCCCCCGCTTCGTGCAACATTGGTCCTGCTTAAGTTGGACATTGAGCTCTGGGAGCTCCTAGGGGCCTGGGGTACTTCTTAGAGCTATGTGCGACCATAGGGTGAGTGGTTCACCTTCCCCTATAGGTACGTTGTGCACAGGGTGAGTGGTTCACCTTCCCCTGTGATACCCAATGATGATATATGAGAGCATAGGGTGAATGGTTCACCTTCCCCTATGGTTGATAATATATGCATAGGATGAGTGGTTCACCTTCTCCTATGGCATATGAGCAGGATGAATGGTTCACCTTCTCTTATGGATGCCCCAGCATACACCCTACCCTTGCAGTCTGGGACTCTTGGGAAGTACCTCTCATTTGGCCAGTGAGTTGGGAAAAGTGGTTAGGGACCATAGCACCACAGATGGACGCATCGTGTAGTGTCGTATTGCCTATGTCTAAGATGCATGATACTCAACCACTTGATCGCTCATGATCAAGCTTGATTGGGGTTATCCCCCTGGTTATATGAACTAACTTTTGTCAATGGAGAGTGGTAAGGTCTTGTGACTCACTCTCGATCGATCCTTCTTATTATCTATATCAATCTTCAACAGAGACGAGACGAGATGCAAAGATAGTATATGATGATCTGGATGGCATGATAATGGATATTGGGAGGTGGAATTCTCCCTAGTTGAGAGGGAGTGTTAAAATGTGCAACTAGGGCCTAATTCCACTTTGGGCAGCTCATTTGAAGAAAATGATTATTGGATTGAATTCCATTTTTCGAGAGGACCAAAATTGACCTAAAGATCACTAAATTTGAACAAGGAGAAATACATTTCTAAAGTCAAGCCCACACATGTGCAAATTGTCAAGGTCAGAATGGGGTCAAGTTGGGCAAACTGACTCTCCTCCAACACATATATATAGAAGACACCTCCATCCCCATTTGGCACATTCATCACACAACATATTCTTCTCTCTCCTTCATTGATTGGATCATACAGATTGCAAGGTAGCCTTTCTTATTCACACGTACGAGATTTTTGGAGGCATCTTTGACTGTTTGGGTTGATTTTCTGCAGCTAAATAGTTTGACTTTGTTTGACCGAGTTTCCCTCTTTGATTTGACTTTATTTGACCATCAAAAGTTAGATTTTGGAGGGCCAAATTGTTGGGCAGAGAAATCAAGGAAATCTAGCAACTTTAACCAGCATTGACTTCAAGGTTGACTGTTGTTATGAAAATTATAGCATACTTTCTCTTTTGATTGAATTTGACTGGACTTTGGAGGACTATTTTGTGTTGAATTTTACCAACAAGGAAGGTTGAGTTTGATTGCCTTTGACCGAGCTCAAGAAGAGGTTCTTTAACCATTGACTGCTCACTGGTTAGGACTGTTTGACTGTTGTTGACTGAGAGAAAAATTGCAGATTTTGATTGGGCTATTGAATCATCTATTTGGCAAGTCAACTTTGACTTTGATTTTGTATCATTGTACTCTATTAGATATTCTCTCTGTTGAACATTTGATATTTGATAATAAGAAGGAATGATCAAGGGTTTTCCATGGCTTGAGCCAAATTCTTGTGTTCTCTTGCCTTGGCTTGTCTTCTACATTTTATTGTTTATGTTCTATCTACATTTACTATCAATGTGAATTAATGGTTTATGTGATTGCTATTGGATATTAAGTGGAAATTATCATTGGGTTAATAAAAGGACATTGAAGTAATTGTTGCAAGCATAGAACATACCATTGTTATCTAAAATTAACAGGGGTCAACTTGTGGACCCGAGTAGCATAACTCGCTACAAAAGTTAGCTAATTATACCTGATGGTTTGAATAAGAGGAAACCAAGAGAGAGTTTGGATCGATTTCTCTGTATCAAACTAGTGGAATGATTATTATCAACTTTCTGGCAATCATAAATATCTATGTGTTGTGTGATTATTTCTTGTCTCTTGGTTTAAGTGCACCAGTGAGCGCAGAATAGCTAATGTATTGGGTTATCTATTGTGTTTTTTTGCTCTAGCTCGCATATGTGAAATTAAAAGTAGCTACATTATCATTCACATCTACCCTCCAAAAAGGATAAAAAGTGCTAAAACACATAACTTCTTACAACTTTATGCTTTTGGCATCATAGTTTTTTAAGTCATAATGTTTTCATAAAAATATACCAGTAGACTAATTGAATTTCTGTTAAATTTAGATAACCATGGTGTTCTATGCTTTATGCACTTTTACTTCAATCTTTCTTAGGCCTGATACAAAATAGCAATCACATAAACACGAAAGTAAAATGCTGATAGAACACAATAATAGATCAATGGAAGACAAGCCAAATATAGATCAGATTTACAATTCCTTTTGCCCAACAAAGATATGAGATGTTGTTGCATTACGGCAGTCAACAGGATGCTTCAACCAGCAAAGTCTTTCACAGTCAGCCAGCCCTTCATGTGTCACACCCACATCCCTCAAAGACAGCTCATAACAAGTCAACACTAGTCAACCCAAAAACAGTGCAGAAAAGTCAACACAACAAATTAGGGCTGCAATCAAACAGCCCAGAATTCCTCGATTTTAGTGCCCAGTGGTACGGCCTCCTAAAATCGGATTTTTGGCAGAAGTTGGGGGTCAAATGACCAAGGGTTGACCACAGTCAACACTGGTCAACGCTACTGCAAAAGTGCCCTAAACAGATCCGCAAATTTCAGACTTCTGCTCCACACGTGTGAGGGGAAAAAAGGTCTCCAAAGGCTATCAAACCAATCAAATCACAATGAGAGAATGTGTGATGAGATGATGAGAAAATGAGCTCCGAGTCTCTCCAATTTATATCCATCAATGAGGATGTGTGACACATCTATTTAGGCATGTAAGCCTACATTAAAAATCTGGCCGACCTTGCACATGTGGAAAATAAATTCAAAATAAATGTTCTACTCATCCAATAAAGATGATCTTTAGATCAATCTTGCACCTATCCGAAAGAGGAATCCAACAAAAATATGACCATCGTCATATGAGCAATGCAACATGGAGTTTGGACCTAGTTGCCCAAAATTAACACTCCCTCTCAACTAGGGAGAACTCCATCTGTCCACAAGTGCCATCCATCATGTACCAAACCAAACACCGTGTGTCATCCCGCCGTAACTTGCTTTGTTGGCTCTTTAAAAAAAAGGTGAGTCACAAAGAAACCACACTCAGTTGACCCGAAGTCAACTTAGAGGTAAAAACCTCTCTTGGACTCAAAAAGAGTCTCATACTAACCCGAAGTTAGTTTACTAACCCAAAGTCAGTTTAGAGGATAAAACCTCATCATACTTGATCCCAGATCAAGGTGTTGGACATGTGCCATCCTAGACATAGAGAGTACCGCAATCTCCGATGCGTCCATCGGTCTTGCTATGGTCTCTATCGACATTTCCCACCTCATTGGCCAAATGAGAGGTACTTCCCATGAGTCTGAAACTCCATGGGTAGGATGTGTGCAGGGCATAGATCAGAGAGAGTCAAACCAACTCAATATCATAACGGTGGGGTAGAAGCACCATAAGGTTCGGCAAGCCTAGCCCCGTGAGTGCTTATAGCTCCAAGGAGCTATCCCCAAGTCCCTTGGAGCTCCCAGAGCTCATAGTGGAAATAAATTCAAAATAAATGTTCTGCTCATCCAATCAAGATGATCTTTAGATCAATCTTGCACCTCTCCGAAAGAGGAATCCAACAAAAATATGATCATCGTCATATGAGCAGTGCAACATGGAGTTTGGACCTAGTTCCCAAAATTAACAATTTCCATTTTAGCACACACACAAACCATTAGGTTCAATCTTTCAGTAGAGGTGCCTAAATTAAATTTTGACTATGCTAACGTGTAGATATTTTGAGATACCCCAGAATTAAGTATCAGACAATATGCTATAAACTTCAACTGCTAAAGTTATGATCATTCCAAGTCACAGGTAAAGAACCTTGGTGATTTCTAAAAGTTATATGTTTAGAATCAGTTGCCCCTAAGGCAGACATGATATGCAAATCACTATCCCTTCATATTTAAACACTATTAATAATATGCAAAATTATCCAACAACCCTCTCGACGAGTATAGATCTCACCCATAAACTAGGTTTTCTGTAACAAAATCATGGGTAGTTTCCTTATGAGGCAAAAATTCATCAATGTATGACAAAATCAATAAGGTTACCTCATAGATGCAGCATTCTCCTTTTATGCTTAAATATGTAGGTCACCATTCTCTAATGCCTGAAATTTAAGACATACAAGAGGTTGCAAAGCTGCAATGGAAAACAATTTCCTTCTATTGAAGAAATTCAACCATAAATGACCCAAAACAATGAAATATTGCCTCTAGACAATAACGTCTCACTTCTCCTCAAGATTATCCTACTCTTTGATACAAGATCATTTCAATCCAGCCCAAATATTAGAAAAGAATGCAAAGATATATGGAAATGATCAATGATAATGAGGCAATGAACAAATCAGGAGAGAGTCTCAATTCTTTATACCATTTTTGTGTTAGAATCATGTGACCTTCTATAATGCTGACTTACTACTTATTCATTATTTCATCTAGTTGGTCTAGTATGGGGCATGCTAATATGGCTAGCATGCCCCCTAATTTAGGCTGACTACCTTATTTTGTGTCTAAGTGGCATTGACATTTAAAAGAGAGGTGCTTAAACTTTTGCCTAACTTTCTTCTGCTCGTCATTTAAAATTATATATTATCTTATATGCCTAAGTACAACAATAAGAACCTATACATCAAATTAATTGCCCTTCAGTTTTTCTCTTTGACATCAAAACTGTTTAGTTATCTTGACATGGTCAAGGGTGGGTTTACTGCAGGTGGCTTACAGTGGCGCACAGTATTAGCACGTGGTCACCTATTTAAGTGGTGTCTTGTCTCCATTTTAACGTGTGTGGCTTATTGCCTGCATTGTAAAGTGCATTAAATGGCCAGATTGGCCAAGGATAATAGATATATCTAATGGAAGTCAGTTTTCTTGATTAAAGGGTTTCCAGCGTAAATCTTGGCTTTTATGTGTGCTTGTTAATTCTGCTATTTTCTCTTGTGAATTTAACAGGGTATCAAAGCCCAAGTAGACCTAGACTCTCTCACAAGAATGGTCTGTGAATGGGAGCCATGGAGAAAGGGTATGGAATTCGTTAGGTTAAAATTTGATGCAGAAAGCATGACAGTTTCCCAATAGGCTGGAATGGTGAATGAAAGAGGCAGCAAATTCGCAGTTGTTGTTGTTGTGGGGTCCATCCTAAAGACTGAAAATGAGAAAGTCTTTGTTGGAGAACTTCCCACACAACAGTGACGAAATTCCAGTGGTTGAAGCAAGCGTTAGCAGAAGCACACCGAGGCCAGGTGGAATGACATGAAAATATTGCATGTGAAGACCTTGATTCAAGGATTCATCTATCAAGCTTAAGACTTGACTTTAGGTGATACAAGGGGGCTATTATAACAATCCCAGATTCTCATATAAACTTAAAGGTGGGATTCTTAGGTTAACCTTACTTCAATCAAAGGTCAGTTTACTATAAGTGGTTTATGGTGGCACATGACATTCATGTGAAGGAGGCCTATTTAACTGGCATATTGTCTCCAATGTAAAGAGCCTCAAGTGACTGGTGTTCACTGGATTGGCCAAGGGTAATGAATATATCTTTGTGTGGTTTTCCCCGCTATGGGTTTCCACTTTAGATCGGGTCTTTGATATATGGCCCATGGGTGCATGCTTGTGTTTATCTCTCTCCTGCAGATGTAAAATTCAATAAAAACTAGAGATGTAACAATAGTCATCATCCTAATGAGTGTATTGAACCTAATGTTGAGATTTGTGTATATGTTCCTATAGCAGAGTTGATAGGCTTGTGCCGCAGTACAAGCCAACATTTTACTGTGCCATGCATGTAAGTTTTCCAAAACAAAGAAAACATATCATAATTAGAAAATATCCAAACAAATCGAATAGAATAACTATATACTTTTGTGTGTTGAAAGAATGTTGAGAACAAACATGAATCAAAAAAGAGAGAGAGGCGAAAAGAATTTTGCTTACTGAAAACGGAATTATATTAACATTAGAAAAACAATCAAAGATACCTTTATTATAGAAAAATATGATGAGCCTTCCAGTGGCAGCCGTCTTGTAACATTGTCGCTATTAACTGGTGTCTGTCCTTCATAACCCTCAGACGCCATCTTGTTCAATTGTGCTAAACGAGAATTTTGTCTTTTCAAATGCTGAATTGCCTGGCTCATAGAGTCCCTCTCCCCTTCCAATGACTGTATTCTCTGAATAAGTTTTTTAACCTCAGCTTGGACAGAAGCATATTCAATCTCAGGCCTCAGTTCCACAGGATGACTGTCAACAACATGCCCTGCTGTATACATGTCACCATCACAATGTACAGACATTACTTCCTTGTTGACTACAGTCATATCTGCCCCATTCCCTTTTGGAGAGTTGCATCTTATTGATCTTGTAGTAATATTTTCTTGGTCAGAAGCATCGCTTATGCTAGATTTTCTTTTGTTTTCATCTTCCATAGGTTGAGTAAAAGAAGCATTTATGGTGATTGATTCCTCTGGAGTCAACATGCCTTCCATGTCCAATTTGTCAGTTTCTTCTACAATCTCTTTGACCATCAGACTATCATACACCACTTCATCTTCTGCAGATAGCCTCTGACAGGACTTAGATCCTTCCTCAGAACAGGGCACTGGTTTGGTTTCTAGGACATTCTTTGTCAAAATGTGTGGGCCATATCTCTGGGAAGATGAATCTCGTTCTTCAAACAGATCACTCATACCAGATTTTCTGTCTCTTTCATTCTCACACTCAGTAACCTTTTCTCCTAAAAATGAGCTGATGACTTTGTGATCTGATAATCCATCACTCCCATCTGAACTTTCTTCACCAGCTTCTCCCTTGCTGGAAATCCTTCGAAAAGATTTGTTCGACCCATCTCTCAAACTAGCCGAATAGGCTGCTAGATTTCTTTGAAGCACCTTCTTTGTTGCAACCCATTCAATATCCAGCTGATCGTTATGTGTCCCTTTCTCTAGCTGCTCTACCCTCTGGAACAACCTCTCAACACAGTCCCATAGAGTTAGGTTATCGTCTGCAAGGGACTTTTCAATGGCATCCACTGCCATGTTCTCTGCCTCGCCAACATCAGATTTATTGTAACCATGCCTTCCATTCAAATTAAGGTATTTTGCTTCACTCAAACGAGAACAGTCATCTGAATACATTAGATTGGAAGGACCAGAATCGAAGCCATGTCCCGGCGAAATTTCCGAAAAGAATATCTCTCCCTGGGCATGTTGTGGCCGCGAAGAATTTGCAGCATCACTCCATTTATCCAGACATATCCGTCCATCCTTTCCTTCCTTAGCATCACTCTGAACAAAGTCCTTTGTCTGTCCATCCCAGAAATCCAAGCTATCTACTCTCTCCGTATTAGAATTTATCCTCCTGCTAGAATATTCAGATGTAGAGAAACAGCCCTCTCTGTCATTCAACCCAGACCTTTCAGGAGACCTCATATTCCGATCCTCAAATTCGTCAAAACCAAGACTCAACATCCTATGCTTAAAAGATAGAAGCTCAAACTCCAGCGCTCTAATCGCCTGATCTTTTCTATAGAGCAAATTTTCGAAGGACAACAATTCCTGATGATCATGTGCAAGTTTTTGCTCAGCAAACCTTTTGAATTGAGAGGCTTCCATCTGCGCTTCGGCCTTTTCTTTCTGAAGACGCAAAATCATAGCTAACGTTTCGTCTGCTGCAGATGCCGAAGCATTTCTCTCTTCCTCTAGCTCACTCTGCAGTTGTTCTATCGCCTGATGTTGGCTCCGAAGGGCCTCTCTCAATGCATTCAACTCATTCCCGATGTCCGTCTCTGCCTCTGCGGGAGTCGAAGCTTCTATCTGTTCAAAATCATCTTCCTGCTTTCGCTTCACACGCCGTCGCCATTGATAAGTCTGTACGGCCATCGCCGTGATATTGCAATTATACTGCTTGACTGAATTCCTGCAATCAGAGTTCATTGGCTATCCTTTGGAAACAGAGATAAGTATAACAAACCCTAGTTCTGCAAATTATCACATGAAAATAAAGAATGGCACTGAAAAGCTCTTACTAGCATTTCTTTAACAATCTTTTGGCTCCTTCAATTTTATTTCCTTTGTCTGCACAGACCGCATCGTCTAGCCAAGATTAACATAAAAATGCTTCAGAATGATATGTCCTATCTAATTTATCGTTTTTTCAACAGACTTTGTTTCTATTTAGATGTATAGTACCTCCTGAACGTCAATTTTGACAAAATAAAATCCAATTTTGCCTCTTTTCAAAAGTTCCGACTCTTCAGACACAAGTTTTAAATCAATTTCGTCAAATGCAGTGTCAAATTGAAAAAAATTCCTCTCATGTTTCAATTCGGACAAACGCATCCAAAATTTTCACACCCTCTGCATCGTTCTTTAAAATCAAAAGCTAAAAATAAACAAAATTTGTCCATTTCGTCACTTTCGAAAAGTTAGCAGCAAATTCCGCTTACAAATTATGGCATCGTCGAACCCAAACGGCCTAACACATCCTTTTGCGTTCCCAGATCGACAGTTCAGAACTGCTTACCTGGTCTGTAAATTGCCGCATGCTTTGTCGATTTGTGCACAGCAAAGGCCAAAGGTGCACAGTTTGCCAGGAGAGGGGCTGATTGAGATGAAATATATTATTAAGTGCTCTCGAGCGTTATACTGCATCTTGTCGCCCGATTCCAACCTTAGTTTTATTTACGTTTTTCTATTTTTACATCCTTCGGTTATCTCTTAATACTCGGGTTTTACCAGAATTTGGGATTTGGAGTTCGAATCTTCTAAGCTGGCGGCTTCATCTCGGGATCGAGAGAAGTACCTCGGTCAAAACTAAGACATGTAGTTTGTGGCTTTGCCTGGTCCCAAGGAGCGGAGATCTTTTTGCACATTGTTTGGTCAGCCTTAATGAAACATAAATTTATTAGTGGTGGCACAAGGGGTGTAATCAATAATAGTGAAATATATCTATAATATTTATTTCATTGGGAATAGTTAAATATATCTATAGTATTTATTGTATTAAAAATAATAAAATATATTTTAAAAATTAAAGTAAAAATGTATTTTGTATATATAAAACAAAAATATTATAATAATAATTACACTATAAGTGGTTATTTTTTGACAAAATAACTTTTCTAGTTGATGTACTTATTTGTACCATTCGATCATATGTTAGACGATTAAAAATATGTACAGTATCAAATTAGTAGTTAGTAAGTAAGATACTAACTAATACTTAAAAAGCTTAAAAATAATAATAGTTAAGACATGAAACTATATACATTAATAACATTAAAAAAAAATGTGGTGTGAGAAAGATCTAGCAGCTAAAAGAAAATTAAGATATTATAAGGAGGTCATCAACCCCACCCTAGAAGATCAAAAGTATCTCTTTGTTTTTTTTTTTTTTTGTTAATTCCGTAGGACTTACTTTTTCTATTATTTAGAGCAAGTTGCTAAATAAATACAACAAGAAATTTGTGCCTCAACCTGCCCAATGGGAAACCAGGTCTGTTGGCCATCTTAAAAAGTTAAAGGTCAACCAAAAGCGGTATTGTTTCAGTCTAGCAGTAGCTGCAATGACTACTCGGCTATGTCCATAATATTTACATATGAAGCAACAGCTATAAATTCGATTGACAAAAAGCATACAAAAACTAGAAGAAACAAAAAGTGCCTAGCCATCTGAAGAATCCACAGGTGTTGGGTCTTTAGCAGAGGACCTAGGCAACTCCACCCACTGCAAATCTCGCAACTGCTCTTCAATGCGTCCAATTCTGTCATTCTGCTGCATTTGAGTCTTTGTCATGGAGGTCATGTCATGTTTAATGTGATTAATATCAAAGAGCAGGGAAGTATGAGCATCTTGTTCCTTCATACTCATGAGGGCTTTGGCAAGAACACATTTAAACTTCCAGTACATCTTAACAGTTTGCTGGAAAAGAGAGACCCTGCCCCTAGTACTACCAGGGTCAAGTAGGAAATCCAGTGTAGCGTGCTGCTATTGAATATCGACCTCATCATCCGAACTATGCTTCTCCCATTCCTGGATGTTCTTTCGAATATGCAAAGGGGTAGTAGCGGTATAGGAGTTGAGTAAATTTTCAACAACCTGCACATTAGTTTTTCGACCTCGCTTGCTAGAGCGCGGAGGGAGATTAGTTTGAGGAACCTTAGCTCTGGGTTTGCGAGCTGACGTTCTGGATTTAGTCATAGTTGCATCCGACAAGCCTGTGAGATACAAATAGAGAAACAGAGCAGACTGATAAGGACGGGAAACTGAAATGTTCGTCAGAGAAGTATCGCTCAATTGCATGTTGGCAAAATGCGAGAAGCCAACCCATTTGAATGACAATTGAAAGAGCCCAGCGAAGAACAGAGACAAAAGCGACAATAACTGGATACCAAGGGTCATATCCGGCGGAGAAGAACGAAAATTTGGAACAACCATGCGAGGAATAGGGAAACCTACAAGGGCAATGTGCCAAAAGACAAACCCCTTGTGTGGTAAATTGACAGGAAAATACTGAGATATGACGGCAGAAAGTCGATGCAGAAACCAGAGAAAACCCTGCCTCCTAAAACAGAGCATGCCGCAAACAAGCCTCCCATAACAACCATCAAAAAGCATGCAGATATATAAAGACAAGCGGCCAAGTAAACCAACATATAACGCCTTAAAAACCCACATCATGAAACAATAACAAAGTGGGGGACTTCTGAAGCAAGGATCTACCTCAGCATCATCATGAGAATGACAAAAAGGCAAGAAGATAAATGAACCCGTCGCCTTGGAGAAATCGAGTGCATGTTGCGAAGAATTAGCAGAGTTTAAAATGTAGAAGTTAGACATTACATACCAAAACCCGCTCCTCCTGAACTGGAAATTTGAGAACCTAGTAAGCAACCGTTGTAGCCAACCCGGAGCACCACTGTAATGACTGCCTACTCTGTGCCAAACGGAAGGAATAAACAAAAGACTTATGCAGAAGAGCATAAAACCTAAAAGCAATATGCCGTGAATAGGCGGCTCATCAGCTGAAGGTGGCATGATTACAAGGGATCGTGCCCGCATGCGAAGGATTGCTGCCATTACTACTAGGCTGACAGCCAACTCACACATTAAATGCAACTGACAGCCAGGTTCCTGACCCGCTGTCCTTCCGCGAGGTGGCACCCCGATCGGGGGTTATCGCGTATATTATCTCGTATATCTCTGTTTTAACTAGCTCAAAGACAAAATTAATATAGCCAAGATTAGAACGAACTCTCATGAGCTCCATAGTGAAACAGGTCGTTGGACAGTTCCTAAAACACCATGGATGGAAAGGATCTGCCATCTCTGTGAGAATATGAACATCGAGGATGAAAATCACTTCCTCTTAGAGTGCCCTACGTACAACCACATTAGAGCTCAATTTCATAATCTTTGTTGCAATATTGACTTTCCTAGCCTTTTAAGATGTCAAAAGTATAGTGAACTCGGGAGGCTTCTCTCCAAACTTTTTGAGCATAGGAATAAAATCTTAAATCAAACTAAATAACTCTTTTCTTTAGGTCTGATAGACCAAAGATTGTCTCAGTGGACGTTAACCATCATCATCATCATTATCATCATATGCTAGTTAGGAAAAAAACTTATAATAATAATTACGTTGGAATGAGTCATTCTTTGAAAACAACTCCAAACAACTCCTCTAGTTGCCACTACGTACTTATCTGTACCATTGGATCAAATATTATATGATTAAAAATGTGTACACCATCATATTAGTAGTTAGTAATTAACTAATTACGCTGTAAGGCGTTATTATTTGAAAACAACATTGCTGTTGCTTTGCTGTCCTTCATATGCATCGTTGGATTTTGTGTTAGACGATTAAATTGTTGGTGCCCATTGATTTAAAGTCGTTACTTATTGGCCAGGTGGCAACAAAAATTGGTTAAAGAAATTGATTACTTATTAAAGTTAGTTGCCCGCTGCACCAGTTCCTCCTCCTCCTGAAACTCGCTTAACTTCGCCTCCGCGCTCGCTGTCCAGTGAAGTCTTATGCATTGGCATAGGCTCTGGTCGTTAGGTTGTCTCGGGGGCTTTCCAGATGAAGACGACGACAACGCTGAATTGTCATCCTACAGAAGGTGGATCCATAAGCTGTTTTGCAACCGCAGGGTAAAGAGATGCAGCAGTGGCACTGGTATGAGGAATGTACAATTTATTGATACCGAAGGTTGTCAGTTGCAACGCATTTTGAGTTGGGTACACTCTCCAAATCCCATCTGGCTTCGCTTGTTGAAATGCCCCTACAAGACTGTGCCTTCCTGGGTTCCGTTGGAGAATTTAAGGGTTTTAGAATTGTCCGGGTGCTATTTGAAAAGATTGTGGCTTTACAAATCTCAGGTAAAAAGAAATTTGTTGAATTAAAGTTTTGTATATTTACTCTCTCTTCATTTTACATCACAGAGCCTTGCAATGAAGTTTAAGGGTTTTGTAGAAGACAGTTCCCAAAGCTTAATTGTAGTTGACACCCGTGAATATTTTGCAGGCACCTTTGCTGTTGCGAGAGTTAGTTATTGAGTCACCCCTTTCAAAGTTACCAGAGAATATAGGGGACCTGAAGGACCTCGAACTCATGGTACTCCGAAATACTAATCTCAAAAGTTTGCCAGAATCGCTCGGGAATTTGAAGAAGCTAAAATCTCTCGATCTATCTCACTCCCCTTTGTTGCAGAAGCTTCCGATTTCCTTCGCTAAATTGAGAAACCTGGAACGCCTCAATCTCTGTCGCTGCAACTCATTGCAGGAGCTTCCAGATTCATTCGGTGATTTAACAAAGCTTATGCATCTCGATCTGTCGAGATCTTCTTCTTTGGAGACGCTTCCAAATAACTTCGGTAATTTGAGAAGCCTCCAACACCTCAATCTTTCTTACGCCCAATCTTTGAAGGGGCTTCCAAATTCCTTCCGTGATTTAGCCAACCTTAAACATCTCGATCTCTCTAACTGTTCCTCTTTACAGAAGCTTCCTTACTCCTTCGATAATTTAATTCCACTGGATTATCTTGATTTGCAGGGTTGCCCTAATTTGATTGTATCCAGAGAAATACTTCTAAATACCCGTCCGTCATCATAAATCATTCCTATTGTACAACTATTTGAAGTTTTTCAATTCCACTGGATTATCTTGATTTGCAGGGTTGCCCTATTTTGATTGTATCCAGCGAAATACTTCTAAATACCCGCCCGTCATCATAAGTCATTCCTATTGTACACCTATTTGAAGTTTTTCCTTTGCAAGTCCTTCGCGAGTCTAATTCTTGATGGGGCATTTTTAATAAATTTCCAATAATATGTACGTTGCATTTGATAATACATCTATCCTTGGAAGCATCGAGTTCCAGTGATAAATAGAGAGGGAGCTTCCGTCCCTTTACATTATGTGGATATTGTATATCTTCTGCTGCTGTATTGAAAGTTCTCCTGCCCCCAACTGGGAAAAACTGCAGTATTCTCAGCCTCAGCGTTTCAGCTGCATGTTCTATGTAGGTATCTGTTCACCGTGTTGTAGTTTTGATTACGACGAGGGCACACAGCAATTTTGGCTCCGGCAGAGGAAGGAAGGTGCTTAATAAAGTGTAGCTGTGTTTGAATCTTGATCTTGGGCAAGTCAAAACCAAAAGATCAAAGTTTGTGAACAATTCTGAGTCTTGATAGTTATGTGCTTTGCAGGTAGGCTTCAAGAAATGGAGAACAACGATCAAATATTCAGGCCACCGGAGCAGGATTTTCTGTTACAATGGGGGAATCGCAAGCGCCTCAGATGTGTCAAAGTACAAGTAGATGACAAAATAAAGAGAACCACCGTTCCTGTATACAGGCGTGTCATCAGAGCCGAGAAGGAAAATCCATCGACTCAAATTCCAGATTGCCCCCAACCCAATCGCCTAGGTAGCAGGAATTCACAAACAGCCGCCGTCAAAACTACGGCCGTTGACGGCATCAAACTCCATATGAATGGCCATTCATCCCCGGAAAAGAATTATAGGTTTCCTCTGCGAGGGAATAATGGATGTTCTTCCACTGATGATACCAACAAGATTTCTACCGATGCAGATACAATGCAAGATAATAAGGTCTCCAACTTGGGGGTGTTTGTGTGGCCCAAATTTATCATAGCCCTCTCCAGCAAGGAGAAAGAAGAGGTCTTACGCCCAATAAAGTGTAGCTGTGTTTGAATCTTGATCTTGGGCAAGTCAAAACCAAAAGATCAAAGTTTGTGAACAATTCTGAGTCTTGATAGTTCTGTGCTTTGCAGGTAGGCTTCAAGAAATGGAGAACAACGATCAAATATTCAGGCCACCGGAGCAGGATTTTCTGTTACAATGGGGGAATCGCAAGCGCCTCAGATGTGTCAAAGTACAAGTAGATGACAAAATAAAGAGAACCACCGTTCCTGTATACAGGCGTGTCATCAGAGCCGAGAAGGAAAATCCATCGACTCAAATTCCAGATTGCCCCCAACCCAATCGCCTAGGTAGCAGGAATTCACAAACAGCCGCCGTCAAAACTACGGCCGTTGACGGCATCAAACTCCATATGAATGGCCATTCATCCCCGGAAAAGAATTATAGGTTTCCTCTGCGAGGGAATAATGGATGTTCTTCCACTGATGATACCAACAAGATTTCTACCGATGCAGATACAATGCAAGATAATAAGGTCTCCAACTTGGGGGTGTTTGTGTGGCCCAAATTTATCATAGCCCTCTCCAGCAAGGAGAAAGAAGAGGTCTTACGCCCAATCTTTGAAGGGGCTTCCAAATTCCTTCCGTGATTTAGCCAACCTTAAACATCTCGATCTCTCTAACTGTTCCTCTTTACAGAAGCTTCCTCTAAACCACAAACAGCTTAATAAGATGCCAATCTCACCATTGAATCAAGACTCAGTTGCCCTATTGTGGTTGTTGGACTTACCCTTGCTGTTTCAATATGTAATCTGGATAAGATTTTCCTATTCTCATTCAAAAGCCAAAATTAGAAAATCAGTTGAAAATGTTCATGATTTTTACAGTCATTCGAAAGATGAGGGTTATTAAAGAAGAGTCTAATAGGGCAATCTACACCTACAATCGATCCTCATTTTATAATAATTTTCTATTATAACTGGGCACTGGCCAGCACCATTTCCTCATTGTTTTCACTGCTGTTTTCTGTCATTTGAGGTAACTGTTGGTTACATGCACGATTTTGTTGATCTCATTTACCCTTTTCTAGTGTTCAATTTACAAGTCATACAAGTTGTAACCGCTTTGTTTTTCATCTTATATGGCCTACAGTCTTATGGTTAGTTTGATAAAAATCTACCTATCTATCTCTCTATCTTTGACTACTTAAGAACTACTTCAGATTTTTTTTTGTTGGCATGAATATCTCTGTTGTCACATTTCGTCTACTATCTCCCACTTCTTCGTTATATACAGGAAAAAAGCTTATATTTTTATGTTTAAAGATGAAATGGAGATATGTGTATGTTTACAATGGAAGACAACACTATCACTACGTATATGCTCCTATCTTTATTAAAATTGACTAAAATTACTACAAATATCTTGTTTAGCAACTAAATATGAAATGGAGATATGTGTATGTTTACAATGAAAGACAACACTATCACTACATATATGAAATTTACAATGAAAGACAACATTATTACTTGACTAAAATTACTACAAATATATTGTTTAGCAACTAAGAATCAATGAAAGACAACATTATTACTGAGCTTGATAGCTTCTCCTATCTTTATTAAAATTGACTAAAATTACTACAAATATCTTGTTTAGCAACTAAGAATCTTACGGCGTTTCCTTTGCAACATTTGGTGATGGTGCAATTGCTAGTAGTTAAAAAGCTTAAAAATAATAATAATTAAGACATGAAACTGTATAAGCCAGTTAGGAAAAAAATTGTATACAGTCGTCCTCCGTTATATATACACCATCATATTAGTAGTTAGTAATTAACTAATTGTTAAAAGGATTAAAAATAATAATAGTTTTAAGACATGAAACTGTCTAAGCCACTTAGGAAAAAAATTGTATGCAGTCGTCCTCCCTTCTGTGTTCGCATTACTTTTGAGAGATTTGGCCTGAACAATTTTACTTTTCATTTCGAACTGCAAATCGTAAGGCCTCGGTGAATTGAGTAGATTTTTACTGTGTCTCACCTGCATCTCCTCATTAAATAGCAGGAATAAATTTTGAGAATGTATGGTTGCCATGGGTTTTGAATCTGGCACCTCTAACTACTAGGGGAATTGAGTAGATTTTTACTCTATCTCACATGCATCTCCTCATTAAATAGCAGGGAATAAAATTTGCGAAGGTATAGTTACCATAGTTGCCATGGATTTTGAATCTGATACCTCTAACTACTTACGTCCTTCCATTGTAAGGGTTGGCTGGAACCATTGTAGTTATATATTGTTATGAAAACTGTTGAAGCTGTATTATCATTGCAGTTATATTGTCCTGGGTTTTCTGGCTACTACTATCTCTACAAGGGAGTGTGATGGGTTATGATATTTATGGTTTTATTCTTCTTGTTATGAGTATTATTCCGCCATATTTTTTATTCTACTGTATTTTTAAACTATTCTAAACTAGCACGAGCATATTAAAATTGAAGGAGTGTGATGGGTTATGATATTTATGGTTTTATTCCTCTTTTTATGAGTATTATTCTGCCATATTTTTTATTCTGCAATATTTTTGAACTATTCTAAACTAGCAGGAGCATATTAAAATTAAACATAGTTCGTATACGCCATAGGAATATCCAAATTTTAAAAATTCTTTTTTTAGGGTTTTGAGAGTGACCAAGGAGCATGAGAGTGGGGATACCGAAATCTATTTTGAAGCTGTGACTAAAATTATGTAGGTTCAGTATTAAACATTCCAGTAGCTCAAAAATTCAGCGAGGCCACATCTAGAAGTTATGGTCAATATCATCACACTTAAGTAATATAATGCTCACAATGATTTTAAAACTAAATAAATAATAATTATTTTTCTATTTTTTATATTTATTTTCCAAAAATTTATCATATTCTGCAATGAAATCAAATTGACAATAATATGTTAAATGTGGAATCTGATCATTGATATGTATCCAACAAAAATTGTCATGAATGTTGTTTCCTTAGCAAAGTTCTGGTTAATACCAAGGATAACTAGAAGACTTCTTATTCTTTATTTAGAATAAAATGGTGTAAAATATTTCAAAAAAAAAATAATTATATAACTTTCACAAACCATTAATATTAATTCTAATTTGATATTAATTATTTAATAAAATTATTGTTTTCAATACATAATTTGATATTAATTTATGTAAAACATAAATAATAGAATAATAAAATATTAGCTATCAAATTTTATTATTAATGAAAATAAATTGAAAATAAGATTTTAAAGAGAATTTTAGGATTTCAAAATTATTTGGTTATTTGATTAATCTTATTTTTTTTCTATATTAAAAAAATTGGTAATTGGAGTGATATTGTATTCACATACATAATAAATGTTTAAGATTAATAACAATAAAATTATTTAATAAATGCTCAACAAAATATCCACCTCTCTCCTCTCAAATGTAAAGTTTCTATGTCAATGACTATTAAATGACTAACTTAATAATGTAAAGTGTTGTTAACAGTTTAACGTGTTGTTATGTCACTGACTAGCATGAAGTTTTGCTTTAAACCAATTTATCCAATGGAAGATTTTGAATAATTATATTGAATTTTTTTTAATATTATCAATATCTTTTATTAATTGTATAAATAAAAATATTTTTGAAATTATTATTAAGATTTCATATAAATTTGTTAATTATAAAAAAAATTTCATATGTATTTAGTGATAAGGTTTTGTCTTCCAATATTACTTAATATCATGATCATTTCAAAATATAATATGAAAATAGTTTAATTTGGTTTAAACGATAATTTAAATGTAATACTTGTGACCAATTTTTTCATTATTCCATATGTAATGATAATGAATCCAATTTAATATGACATTCTTCATCAGAAATTGAGAAAATAATGAATTTACTCTTTTGCATTGGCAATGGATTTTGAGTGAATTATGAATTATTTAACACTCACAATAATTTTCAAAAGAAATTCAAGTTAAAAATTTATTTATTTATAATTATAATTACAATTTATATTAAGTTTTCCATATATATATATATATATATATATATATTCAATTTTCTTTATATTATAGTATATGATTCAAGTTAGAAAATGTGTTTCACATAAATTTGATAACTTTATAATATAAAATGGTAAAGAATGGACATGTATAATGTAGAGATGTTTTTAATGCTAAAATGTTAAGTATGTTTTTATCTAGAAAATCAATAATCCTTTGAATTTTTTTATATGATAAGATATATGACTAAATATAAATAAATTATAAATATGAAAGACTACATAAACAATACAAGTTTAAAATAAGTTTTCATGTTGATATTTAGTCATGATCACATATAAAGTTTGATTGGTTTTTTTCTTCATAAATAGATGATATATACAAAAAGTTACAATACATATTAGAATTTTGGCCACTAGGAGATGTAAGCCATGTACACTTGAGAGGGCAATGCAAAACACTAAAATAGTTTGCTGCTAGTGTCAATGTAATTCAAAATGTTCCTTTACAATTTCAGAGATGATGTGGAAACAATGAAGATATTGAACATCATTACTAGAGTTTCCCATCAAAATTTTAGATTTTACACCAAATTTCACTAGAAGCAATGGATAATTGGGAGTTGATGTCTAGCAAATTTGTTTCCCATCAAAATTGTAGATTTTACACCAAATTACACGAAAAGTTATGAATAATTGGAAGTTGATGTTTACCTCATTTTCATCTAATACTTGATGAGGTATGAAATTTGTAAAGTTGTGATGCAAATTTAGATTTGGAAAGATAGTCATCACACTGTTCATGAATTAAATTTAGATTTGGAAAGATATCCATCACATTGTTCAAGAAATAATATTATTTTATTTAGTTTATCTAATGTCATCTACTACCTGTATTTTTTCAAAATCTATCAAATATTTGCTATTGGAACTTGAAAGGCCATCTTTGAAAATTAAGAGACAATCTATGTTGCAAAGGTTATAAAACTTGTCACTTTAGCATAATGCAAGTAATTTTTCTTTTATCTTCTAGCTTTGAATGACATTTTGTTTATTATTTTTTATTTTCAATTATTTTTTAAATGTCATGATTCTTCTTTTATGGCATTTCCTTTGCAACATTCGATGTAATTGCTAGTTTTAATATATTTAGAGCTTTGGATTGTGAGTTTGTGAAAGGTTGTTTAATTAGTTCATATTGTATTATAAAATATTATGTAAATTGTGAGATTTAAAATTCCAATTTTCTCATATATGTTTACTCAAACAAATTATTAAAAATATAAGAGTCCTAAATAAAATAAATAAAGTATAATTTTTTATCATTTAATCTCATATCATTTATTATAAAATAACTAATACATAATATAGAATTAAATAATGAAAATTTCACAATCAAATTTGTAAAAATTTTAGAAATTATTATGATAAATTTTATTATCTTATTTCAAAAAATAAAATATAAATGGAAAAGATTATAATCATCCTCCCATTTATCTATTTAAACTAGATAAATATATATTATAATTAATATAAATACATATTTAAATTATATATATATATATATATATATTTTTTTTTTTACTTTAAAAAAATAAAAAATTTAAACAACTAATTAATTAAGTACACTTAAAAAAATAACATATAAGAAGTTACATGATGGGTGGAGATTTAGTTTCCACAAGTTTCACAATCCAATTCTCGGTAAGACTATATACCTCCATTCAATTGAAAAAAACAACAAAATCAAATATTATATGATAGAGTTTTATAATGTTATTTCACTTTAGTTAATATATTCATTAAATTCTAAATTTGATTATCAAAATTTCTTAATTAAAATATTAAAAATAATAATAATAATAATTTTAGATTAAAAAATTGAATAAACATTATTTAATAAAAAATATAATTTTAATATAAGAACTAAGCGGTTCTTGGTTTCTAATTTTCTTGCAATTCTTGGTTTCTAGAATTGAGTATAGGGTTTCTGTTCTAGAGCCGATCGGGCATCTCACTCTTCCCGGAGTACATGTTTTTTGAACGCCTGGTAAATGGATCCGTCTGTGGAGAAGCTTTCTTTGGCATCGAATTAATGGCTTTTCTATGCTCTATAGGCTCTGCTTTGTATGACCTAAGTAGATATTTTTTCTTTGGTTCTCTATTGCTAGATCTCTCGCTGTTGTATGTGTTCTCTGGCATTTTTCGTATTCTTTAATACTTGGCCTTTTGTTCTGATGCAGTTGGCAGGCTGGTTTGTTTTGCTGTTTTCATGCCATCGGTTTTTCTGGCTCTTTGGGTGAAGATCAAGTCAATGTAAACACCTTCTTTTATTAAGGAATGCTGTTATGTTTTTTTATACTGAAAAGGGGGTTTTGTTGGGCTGCATGGTTTGTACGACGTAGGCTGCAGATAAGTCCACCAGAGGATGGCCTCCAGAACCCAGCTTGTCACCAAGGCTTCCAGTAAATTCGCCCTCCAAACCAGTGATGTGATGTTAACGCACAGATATCGTTTTGATACAGATTCTTCGTGAGTCTTGACCATAACACTACTACTATTTTTACCCAAAGGCTGCCTTTTCAGAGATTGCTTTAAGACATTACACAAGAATTTACACCACGTGTTTCAGAGGATTGCCATTTTAGCTACGTAAGAGTTTGTCAACGCTTTCTTCATAGGATTATTTGTGAATACCAACTTCTGTGTTTTTCATTCGGTTGTTGTTTTCTTTTTTTCTACATATTGTACCCTCGTTTCCAAGCTACCAGAGGACGGCTGCCAGTTGGCTCAAAAAAATGATTGCAGATCAATGTATTTGTCAGCTCGTAAGCTACGAACAGTTCTACTGTCGGATTACTAGCAGAAAGTCGCAGTTTCTTACTGTCAAGATGGAGAAAAAGGGTTCTTATTCCGAAGATGTCTGCCAAGTGTTTGAAAAAAATCTTTAACTATCAAACGTTTGACAAAATGCTTCTCTGTGACGTGTTTAAGAAAATGCTTGTCTGTCAAAGTGTTTACAAAAAGGCCTGTAAAATGCTTGTCTGTCAAAGTGTTTACAAAAAGGCCAGTAAAATGCTAGTCTGTCCAGTGTGTACAAAAAAGTCTCTGAAATAAGTTTTTGTTTGGAACCCTAATTACAAGGCAACATTTCATAATGACCCTGACAAATTTCAGATAATGATAAAGGCTCTTTATTGGGATTTCTTAGTTTTATAAGAATGAATGGCCAGTAGATTTTGAATTATTATAGAAGTTTTTTTTTACCAGAGGAGTTTTACCGTTTATTACAGATGGAAATGTTTAAATATTTAACATGCTATTTGAGGATAGTGGAGAATATGTGATACTTAACATGTGTTCCACGATAGTGGAGATGCTGAGATGAGATGATTAAGGTGTGAAGTGATTGTGCAATCAAAAGAATTGGTATAAATTTTGGTGGGTAGTAATTACTAATAAGTTTACACATTTACAATTTTATTTTTACATAAGTGTTTCAGAAAACATAAAGAATAATTCGGAAGATATTCGTATTTTTATTTTTTACGCCCAAAGGCATTTTCTTTGTTGGCTTCACTGTTCACCCCAGCTAATGAGAAGCCTTGCCTATCACCCTTCTAACCAATTAGATTTTGACATTTGGTTATGCCTCGAAGAAATAAAAGCTAGCCATCTGTCCAGAAAAATAGTTGGGCATTGCCTCTTTGACCAAATGGACCCACTTGGCTGCTCCACAAGCGGGTAGCATGGACTCGGAATACTTTGGGTTTAAGACTTGCCCGCTCCACATGCAGCCAGCGCAGATGCGGAAGTGGTTTTTTTATTCTGCATGTAAGACTTGTATTTCTTTCTGGATGTAAGACTTGGCCCCTCCACAAGCAACAAATAAGGACGCGGGAGACTTGAACATGCTCCAGTACTTCCATACAGAATTGTCATATCCATGACTTTGTGCCCATATCCATAACTCTTATGCCCCTTTGGTTTTAATTGACCCACCTGCGCACAACCACGGGAACGCTGAATACCATACCAATAACTTTGTCGTCATACCCTTTGGTTTTACTTTTCATGGCGCCCGTCTCCTGTTGTTGTACCCTTTCGGTTCGGGTTGGGCAATCGAACCCCTTTGGCCATACTCTGCATTCATTTGCATTGTCTGGTTCCCTTCATCTCCCTTGTATCTCTCGTATGGCATTTACACAATTCCTTGTGAGGCCTCTACTCTTCTCTTTGCCTTTTTCCATGCCTGCAAAAAATTAAATTGGGCTAACCTATGGGTTTTCACAAGCCATCATTGTGCACAATTTGTCACTTCATCCTTCTCTGCAATCCGTCACATCCTTCACTTGCCGATATATCGTGAGGGGTGTCTTATTGCTTCGTTTTGTTTCAATAGGTCAACTTTGTAGCATTCGACTTCCAGCCTCAAGGACTTCGAAGGATTACTTTCTCAAAACAACAGTTTAGATTCAATCTCTTCACTGTATTTCAAAATTGAAGAAAATTACTTGTTTGTATGCGGGTTAGTTGTGTGTATGTTGTTTTCTCTCCCTATTGTTCTGAACACTTGCTTCAATCTATGTATTTATTCCCAAATTTTCTCCCTTGTTTTGCAATATAACCTGTAATTCTTTTTAGGGTTTTTCGGGATGTGTATGAGTGCACAGAAAACATTCAGAGAACCAACGTTTTCCCCTATGAAATCTAAGGAAATATATGCCCTTTCATATATATGATTGCTTATTGCTGCGATATTTGGTTTATTTGTAGTTTTCTTGAGTCCATTACTTCTTATAGAGTTGGTGGGTTCAGGCTTCAACTACTTTATGCAGTATCATATGCTGGAATGTAGCCTATTTATTTGTTTTGCAGCCACTTCTCAAAGTGCCATATATGGGAGTGGAACTTTAAAATCTGGATCTCAATATTGTTATATCTAAAGGCATAAATCCTACAATCTAGATTCTAAAGGATGCGGCGAATAGGTTCTTGACGCCTGCAAAAACAAATCAAAAGCATAATAGGAAATGGATTTTCATTAGGATGAGTTAAATTCTCAACTGATTTCAATGAGTCGAACTCATGACCTCATCCATAATAGGGAATGGATAATTTATTTGTTTTTAGGCTTCAACCACTTTATGCAGTGTCGTATGTTGGAATGTAGCCTAAATTTAGTAACTGACTAGTCCTTCTCTATTTTGTTTTTATGAAACCGGGCTTTGGGTTGCTGACTGTTTTAAAACTATCGAGGTATGATTTGAATGTACAGAGTATTACTGTTACATTTTGGCATTCCTAAGTTAGTGTACCAGGGTGCTATCAGGGCAGTGCTAAATTAGCCTATAAGCAAGTGATGCAAGGTGTTCGAATTGGTGGCCATTTATCGCTTCTGGAGTGAATCTTGTACTATTTTGTATTTGGTCAATCAACATACTCAAACTCTGTTTGTAGTTTGCCGTGATAGCACCTTGGTCTAGCAAACTCTTGGTGACATCTCATTTTCACAAGTGTCTCTTGCATTTTGTTCCATTCATGCAGTGTTGTATGTTGCAATGTAGCCTAAATTTAGTAACTGACTATTCCTTTCTCCTGTTTGTTTTTTTGAAACCAGGCTTTGTATTGTTGACTGTTTTAAAACTATCGAGGTATGATTTGAATGTACAGAGCGTTATTGTTACATTTTGGCATGCCTAAATTAGTGTACTAGGGTGCTATCAGGGCAGTGTTAAATTAGGCTATAAGCAGTGATGCAAGGTGTTCGAATTGGTGGCCATTAATCACTTCTGGAGTGAATCTTGCATTATTTTGTATTTGGTCAATCAGCATACTCAAACTCTGTTTGTAGTTTTCCGTGATAGCACCCTGGTCTAGCAAACTCTTGATGACATCCCATTTTCACAAGTGTCTCTTGCATTTTGTTCCATTCATAAAATCATTTGCTTTTGGTTGCCACCACCTTGGTATTTCCTTTTCTCTTCAAAGAGATTGTTAATGCATTCATAAATGCAATGTGCATTCTAAGCTAATGAGGGCAATCATTAAACCTTCTTCTTTAAAGCAGTATTTCCTAGCAACAAAGTTATGTGAATATGGCATGCAATGACTGGAAATATGTTGATGGGTTGATGCCATTTTTGTACTTATTGTAGCTTCGTCTTTTTCTTCAAAGCAATACATTACATTGATGGAATAAGAATTTGAGGTTTTGCAAATTAATGAAATCAATTGATTGGTTGAACCTTGTGATGAACCGTGTTGAGCCATACTTAGGTTTCATGAAACTTAATTTCAAATCCTTGAAGTCAAGACCTAGTCTAATATCACTTTTTTTTGGACCACCATAGGATTAGTTCTCTAGGAAGAATGCTTAATAGGGGAAGTGATTTTAGTATCAAGTAATTTTTGTAATTCCTTTTCAACTAAATGGGCTAAATTGGGATTAATATGTTGTAACTTTTGTCTAACAAGTTTTGCGTCTTGTTTCAAAGGGTAAGTGTGTTGGATTACATCTTCACTATAAGCTTTTAACTTTTGATAGGAACATACAAACACATCCTCATATAGATAAAAAGGCTGCCCAAATTCTCTTCTTTCTTTGTGAGTAGTATTTTTACCTTCTTTGATCATTTTCGGATTATATTCAAATCTCAACAACTTTCGTAGTTTGGTCATTTATGGGTTTCTTTTTACACATATCATATTTGTCAAAGATCTTTTCTAGAAGAACTACTCCTTTGAGAAGGGAGACTTCTAGAAGGTCTTCAGTTTTTAAATCTTCAAAATTTATCTTACTCCTAAAAATTCTTTAGCATCAGTGATTTAACAAAGGATCTGGGCATCACACTAAAGACCTTCCAATGTTCAAGGTTATCAAGTAATGATGGTAACATTTACTTCCAAAGTACACTTTCAATTAAAAAGTCAAATGTGGGTTGCAAGGTGGATGTTGCAACAACAAGTGAATCCACCAATGCGTTATGCTCCCTAGGGACAACTTCTATAGCATAATCATTAAAGAGTTCAATGGTATTGTTGGGTCAATTTACTAGGTAAACTAACACAAGTATTTAATTATCAATCCGGGTTTGTAAAACTTGGAAGCATGTCCAAAATATATGGATTTCAACTACAGTCAATTTTAGAAGATGAATTTATTGAATTTTAAAGGAAATGCATATTACAAATATAAAAATTAAGTTCCGCAATTGAAATTGTTATTTGTGATCCAAATTGAAATTTTCAAAATAGGATTGTTCTTAGTGCATTTTGTCATGAAAACCTTTCAAATGAGTATTGAACAATGATGTGAAGAATTATTTATGAGAAAAAGTCTTATTGTGAACTCATTCCACCCATTTATTTATTTATGCTATTCTATCCTACTCCATTGTAAAGAAATAAGTCATTCTCTCAAGTATAAGAGAATTTCCAATTCATCCATTTGCATAGCAAGATTATAAGTAAACTCACATCCAAGTTTGAAAAATATATTTTAATGAATGCTTGGACATGAAAAATTATTTGATTATAAATATCATATGCTAAGGAATATTGAAAAATGGAGTGGTGTTGTGACCTAATGACTAGTTGAAACCAAGTTTTAAGATGATCTATGTTTGCTTAGCTCTATTTAGCTGTCATATCACAAAGTTCTTCTTGTGGCACTTGATCAAAATATTGAATGCACAAGAGATCTTGTGATATACATGCTATAAATTCTTCAATTTTGGTTCTAATGTTTGATCTTCATCGCATGTGATCCATGACTCATTCACCTCCTTACAAAGATAACTAGAACATGATTCTAAGTTTTCTTCTTGTGGATCCTCTTCATGGATGCTTTATTCCTTTTCTAATTTGTGAAATGAAGATTCATCCCTAGTGATCACTCTAAGTTGTGGACAAGGATTTAAGAATATCCTTGTAGTGGCAAACCCTCCTTCTCTAAATGGCTTCTTTAACATCATGTTTTCTTAAATCTTGTTTTGCAAATGGATTTTATTTTTTTTATTTTTTTTTTTTGGGTTTTTTTTTGGTTTTTTTTTGGTTATTGGGGGTGGGGTGGGGGGAGTGTTTGTTTTAGGGATCTACCTTTCTAATTTCTATGTTTAAGCATGAATATCCATAATGAAAAGTGTTTTTTTTTTTTTTTTGGGTGATAGAACTTTATTGCTTATTCAAGAGATGTTAACAACTATTCTAAATGAACCTATCATTGTCCAGTTCACATTACCATGCTTTACGCATACAAACAACAAACAACTTCTTCCTTTATGATCCTTGAAACTATGCCCAAGGGGCTTACTAATCTTGATAATCATCTGTAAAATCCTCTATGCCTTGCAAATACTCTCACAACACTTTCCAACTTTCCATCAATTAAGCTATACCCGACGTAGTATAATCTTATCCTCACCTATATTGATTTTTCTTATTCAATGTTAATAGGGATGGTTTATATAGTATCTCACTTTATCAAGGACAAAACAAGAAAAACACAGGCTTCAATTTTAACTGCAAATGGGATTATATGATGAAGTATTTTGTCCAAAATATGTTCCCCTACTAAGTTCTAATAGATGGATTCAGTAAGATGAAGGCCATTTTCAGCAAAGTTAACTGTTACAAACCTGGTTGTGAAGTGAATTATTACTTCTTATTATTTTTTTATAACCCAGCCAACGTGAGTTTGATTGAGTATTGCATGATTTTGATGACAACAGGCCATCTCCAACAAGATTGGGAAGTGATTAGACTCTAAGGGGAGATGCTTTATTTTATGGTTTGATTTTCTTATTTTTTAGGTCATACAATTTGTAATATTAACGACAAAGTCTCAAAATTAAAATCTAGCCAATATGTTTGGGATGTTTTCCTTTTCAGGTTTTGTAAAAAAAATTGGATATTAACATATTCTTACTGGAGAGATTTTTTTAAATGAAGTGCATGGATTTTTCTGTTATACATCCTCCAAATGGTGTTTTTAGTTTTTTCATTGATGCACATTTATGGAAGTAAGTTGTGATCTTATCCATGTTAGCAAGCCATGTTGCTCTGGTCTTCTACCTCTACTTGCTTCTTCCTAGCCCAATAACCTTGTTTCTCTTCTTTCAGAATATGCAGTTCTTCTAATGTATCTGCATTTAAATCACTAGTGACATGCATTTGATGTAAATACTCCATTTTTTGTTCTACACTGACAAGTTCTTTGCCAGTCATCAAACGTTTGCTTGCCCAAGTTTTGTGATTTTTTTATTTCGATAAGATTCATGTGAAACTTTGAGATGGCCCACTTTTCTGAATTTCTATCATATTTCACTCAATGTTTCTTTATCGATTCACAAAAATATTTGTAACCCAACCGATGTGACTTTGATTGAAAGGTCTTGCATGGTTTTCATGACAGCAGGTCATCTCCAACAAGATTGGGAAGTGATTAGAGTGTCCACTTTTATACATGTTAGTTTTATGGTGATCCAATTGCTTAAGAAAATCATCTCTTCTTAATCCATGTAGCTTCAATTACAAATGGCTCCAAATCAATAAGTTGAGCCTCATAGAAAATTTGAGAAAATAAAGTTGCTTCTGAATGATTGTGCCCATTTCTTCCCAATAATTGTGAGAGAATAGATAGAATGGACATTTCGGCTTACACAACTGTTATGGATCCTTCTCCATTGGACCTTCAAGGAGGTATAGCAAAGATGCAAGATAGTAAGCAGAAAGTAATTTGCAAAGAAAAATGTTGTTGAAGAAATAAGCATTCATGCAAAGTGTTCAAATTGCTATTGGGAATTATTACTTCTTATTAATTTTTTATAAATTGATGTGAGTTTTATTGAAAGGTATTGCACGGTTTTGATGACAGCAGGCCATCTCCAGCAAGATTAGGAAGTGCTTAGACTCTAAGGGGAGATACTTTATTTTATGCTTTGATTTTTTTATTCTTTAGGTCATAAAATTTGTATTATTAATGACAAAATCTCAAAAATAAAATCTGTCCAAGATGTTCTGAATGTTTTCCTTTGCAGGTTTTGTAAATACATATGGATATTGACATATTCTTACTAGAGAGATGTCTTTAAATGAAGTGCATGTTCTTTTCTGTTATACATCCTCCAAATGGTGTTTTTAGTTTTTTTCACTGATGCACATTTATGGAAGTAAGTTGTGATCATATCCTTGTTAGCAACCCATGTTGCTTTGGTCTGTTGCCTCTACTTGCTTCTTCCTAGACCAGTGACCATGTTTCTCTTCTCCCAGAATATGTAGCTTTGCCAATCTTTCTGCATCGAAATCACCAGTGACATGTATTGTATGTAAATCCTCCAATTTTTGTTCTACACTGAAAATTTGAGAACATATAATGGCTTCTAAATGATTGTGCCCATTTCTTCCCAATAATTGTGAGAGAATATAGTGGCCTATGAATGATTGTGGACATTTCCCCCTCACACCTCATCTTCATTCTCATAGTCAGGCAAGGTTAAACTTAATTTTCCTCCTATTTATAAGAGAGGGCTTCTTTTCATTTTGACTTCTTCTACTATCATGTCACCCAAAATTGAACTTGGTGACATATTGATCAAATAATTTGTTGCATCAACTTCTTCAACTAAAAATGAATGTGTTGTAGTGCCTGCTCCTGCATCAATGGATCAACATCTTCTAAATTCAACTTTTCAATTTTCGAATAAAATATTCTAACATGTGTTGTAATATTGTTTGCATATTAATAGAGGTATTTATTGCATATCACTAGATGAAGTTGGCAACAACTTCTATTATTCTTGAATGAGATCCTTCGTTGCAAGTATCAATCCTTAAACAAATATTTTTTGTTTATGATTATTCAAACTAACTTTGTTTTTATTACACTTCTAAGAGGACATTGGTCGGAAATTAATTGGATTTTTCTTGTATTTTATTTGTCTGCCTGAAAAAAAATGAAAAAAAACTTCTTTACATATTAATGAATTTCATTATGAAGGTTTGTTTGTTACAAATATTTTCAAATTACAAATCTTATGTGTTTGTACATATGAAATTCTAAAAAATGTTTTTTTTCATCATCTAACTTTTCAGATTGCAACAATGAATGATTCTTTCATCTCATGCCATTTTATGATTTGTCCAATGCCTTGGTTCATTCTAGAGGTCACGAACGATTTTGAATTTCTTCTTTATCCTATACTAACAGGGAATTACCAATGTCATGCTACTTTACTGGAATGAAAAATACAACGATATCTTGCCAGTGATGTTTTACTTAATTTTACTTGTTTTTAAATAGCAATACACTACTCTGATCTTGCCTTTCTACATATGATTCATTGTATTTTACAACTATTCCAATTAAACCCAGGCCTTCGGAATACTGCTTTGGCCATTTTACTTGGCATCTTTACATGCGACTTACCTAACATAGCTTCGTGTTGGCATGGTGGGATATATTTTGTTTCTCCCTCTCACAAGGTAAAGATCTCAAATTGTTTATCTTTTCCAATTTCTGTTTTACATGTTTAGAGGTATGGATCTACACTTTTGCTATCTTTAGGAAATTAGTTTCACATTGCTTTATTCGTTCCTTGTTTTCTAAAAAAAATTCAAACACAGGTCCCTTTTAGCAAAAGAAAACAACAATTTATACTTACTTCCAATCTCAAATTCTTCACCATGCACTTTTCTATACATATTAAAAAACAAAAACAAAACAAAACAAAACAAAAATACAACTTCTCCCATGCACCTTTAGATGCATCTGAAATTCTATATAGGTGAGTATATTCAGACATGTCTTTTTTAGTGCATTTTTGGCCTTTTGCAACATACATTTCCAATCTCTTCAACATCCTTCTCTTTAACCTATCAGCGTGCACGTTTATATTCAAGAAAGTTTAAAACATATACAACATTTATAAAAAAAACGGGACCTTCACATCACTTGTCTGTGGGCAATTCCACATTTTCTTAATTGTTTCAATTAGTTCTAACAACATATCAAAATGCGCTACACCATTGTATTTCCCCTTCGAACTATTTTTATAGTTGTCCTCCCTTTCGAATTAGCACATCCCCCTTCATATTTAATATAGACACCAATTTGTTCTCGCAAAAAAAAAAAAAAACAAGCAAACTCAACCTTTATTTTTACAATTTTAGTTTTTGCTTCATCTCTTTCAAAATAAAATTTTATAACGTTTCCTTCATTTAAGTACACAATTCCTACTTTGTTTTCCTGACCTTACTCTTTCTATTCACTTGCAACACCTTCTTCTAACAACACACCCGTATCACCATGGAGACAACCTTGACTAGCAATGCACTTTATTTGTTGTTCGCTAGTGCTGGCAAGATACAACCAACTCTCCATGTTGTTGCAATTGAAAAAATATGTTTTGCTTAGACTGTGATGCCTTGCTACCGTGTCTATCTCTTTGATGGTGCTCACAAACATGTTGTTTTGCTCCCTTCTTCGCATACTGCCCTTGCACAGAACGAGGACTTGCAAATAGGCTCCATTGTTCTCCTCAAATTAATCTCATGCACGTATGCACATCAATCTATGTACGTTGCGTACAACCCCCCCCCCCCCCCCTTTCCTCCCTTTTATTCTTCTCCTCTTATGTCCCTTTTTAATTTTTTGTGTGTTGCTAATGTTTTACTTCCCCTCTTCGCTCACACAATGCTTGTTCTTACAGGTCGCTCTGTGTCCTCGACCTTCAAATAGTCCATCGTGTGGTGTTGTTGGTTGGTGAGCCAACCTAGCTTGTTCTCTCCGTTGAACAAATGCTCCATGCCACCTCGTCCTCCTCTTTTGCCTCTCCTTTTCATTGCCACCCCCGCTTAAAACCACACGCTAGCCTTCCCAGATTCCGCAATTTCATCTGCAACACCTCTCCCTTTTAAAGCACTCTCCCCAACCCAAAAATATTGGTCCATCTAAGGCAAAGTGCTTGCAAAAACACCCCTTCATGAATACACCAATGCAGGTGGTGTTGGGAAGTCACTAAGGTTTGACCTCGTTGACCGTGACAACGACGAAATCCATGTCTCCACCTTCAATGACTTGGAAGAATACCTACATGCTCTCATTCAAGTTGGCCACCTCTACATTGTTGCAAATGGCACCGTAAAGGTCATGAACCATTCCTACAACCATCTAATACGCTTGTTTGAAATCCTCCTCTTATATGCATCAACTGTGTCTCAACTCATCGACGATGACCAAACAATACCTTCGCATACCTTTCATTTTGTGTCAACCAGTTCACTCAACCTTGCGACTCTCAACTCAATCATTGATGTTATCAGTGTTGTTAGCTCACTCTCTCCTACCTCTATTGTTTGCAAGCGTGATGGCTCTGAAACTCCAAAGAAAACTATATCTCTTCACGACATGTACGGAAGCAACATCGATGTTACCTTGTGGGGTGAACATTGCCATGTTGAAGGCTGCACACTCTCCGACCTCCGCATGGCTCGTGTCATTCCCGTGGTTTCAATCAGGAGCGATCAAATCGTCGAGTTCAATGGTCGGACTATCAGAACAATCCCTACCACTTCCCTACTTATAAATACATATATTGTTGAAACACGCCAACATAAGCAATGGTTTGAAGAAGAAGGAATCAAATATTCCTCACCCTTGCTCAACCAGAAATACACCGACATGAGAAAGAGGCCCGTCAATACAAAAAAAATTGTCGACATTCTTTCACTGCCCCCAGGAGAAAAAACTTCATGGATTTCCCTCTGTGCTACTGCTACCTCAATTAACATGGACTATTTATACTTCCTTGAATTCCCCCTTAACATTGATGGGATGCAATGCATGAAAAAGGATTTACGACAAGTTGACAACACATGGCATTGTTCAAAATGTGAAGGATCCTTCCTCGAGTGTGACTACTATTATATTCTTCGACTTGAGTTGCATGACCACACTGGGCACCTGGAAAATGTGGTTTCTTTTGATGAATCCGCAAATGGCATTCTGGGCATCTCAAAAAAGGACCTTTGCCTCCTCTCAACCGAACTTGGAACTATCGTGGACATATCTAGCAAAATCAAGGAACGACAATTCCTCTTTACACTTTATTTCAGGACAAATACCTTCAATGGTGTGGAACGACTGCACCCAACTCTTATGCACGCGGAAGAAATCCCTTACGCCGATGCGTTCACTCTCCTCCTACAAGACCTGTAGGCCACTTCTGCCCCCCACCTGAACACAGTTTCCTGCCGGCTATATCCATGAATTTCCCCATATCCCTCGTTATTCCCCATCCTCTCGTTCCATACATATTTTCCCTTTAACACCTTCTTGCTAAATTACCCAACACACCCCCCCCCCCCCCATTCTCCATTGTTGCCCATCATTGACCATGTAAACAAAATTTCCTTCTACACCCCTGCCTTTCACTTTTACCATCTCCTATCCCCCCCCTCCCCCCCTTCACTCTCGTTTAACCTCACTTGCCATTCGTCTTCGATAATGCATACTGCTTTTGTAATAGTTTGTGTATCTTTATGGGCCCTCTCTTTTTTGTAATAGTTCTCCTGGACATATGGGCAACCACTCATTTCTTCATTTCCTTGTGTATATATGTCCATTCACTCTATTGTAATGGATTTTGTTAATATATGAACATTTGCTCACTTGGCTTTCACTTTCCTCCTTCATTGTTTCAAATTATTTGCAACACACACACATTGATTGAATGCACATATGAATATGATATGCTTAGTATGTAAAATAATACACAAATTGATGCTTCTAATTATGTCGAATGCACAAATGGGTTCCTTTTAGTCTATCCCAAACATGCATAATGTTATCGCTTCCAAAACTAATAGTTGCCATTTCAACATCCCAACACCCATTTCTGCGTGACCCGTATTGAATACATTTTCGCTTCAAACATCACTGGCAACATTTATATACTACTATTCTTTGTCGTGAAAAACATAACACATAAAAATCAAACAAAACAAAACAAAAAATTAAAAAAAATGCTTCATATTGATGCTTGACTCTCCTTTCCTTGGACTTCATAAACACCTTTGATTCTTGACACCGCTTTTCTTATTTTCAACAGCTATGCCAACTACCCCCGAGAAAATTGTGCAAAGGGAACAACGACGATGCTACTATGTGCTTAACAAGGAAATAATTAATGCACGTCGTCATCTCCTCTACACCATTCGTCAAGCCAACCTTCACTCTCAATCCAACCCAAACCAAACTCCCATTCCTTCCCAAACTCTCATCCTTCCCCTACCATCCACCCAACCTTTCCAAGTTCCTCTTCCATGTCCACTCACTAACCAAACCTTTCCAAACCCAACAGTTTCTTCGGCCACCGCCTTCAATGTACAGTCAACCACCCATGTACATTCCTTTTCACCTTCCCAATAGTTCCACAACAACCATCTCCATCATGCACATTGTCGCTTTCGTGAAAGGATCGATGCACTTTGCCCCATCCAATTTTTCTCCACTTGTCATGAAGCTTACCCATCCATGAAAATGAAAACAAAAAATGAAAACATTTTTTGTACCTGTTGTTCCACTGAACGAACAACCCATCGTTTCTCCTTCACAAACAACATGGACCGAAGCATCCAACTGCATATCGTCTCCTACCTGACTCAAGTTGAAGAGATGCTCATTGCCCATGTCAACCCCGTTCTTCAAGTCACCCATGCACGTGGAGGCCAACTAAAATATTCTAGCCATACTATTAACTTCTCTCAAGATATCACTAATATTGTCACCTGTCTTCCTCGCATGCTGTCAAAACTAGACATTCTTGTTGTAAACAAAAATAGCAATGAAAAACATCCTATTAATTTATTTTGTTAGCAGATCACATGTTCTTACAGCTTTGCAATTCAAGCTAGGAAATGACCCATACTACAAATATGTTCAAGTTAACCCACTTGTGCTCTTTTCTTTGCCTGTTACACCTACAAAAATTTCTAACCCATGCCTGTCTGACCTACACACATCCTCCTTTGTTTCAACTCTACCAAATTCTCATTCATAAATTGATGAAATACTTGCCTACATAGAATCCTCTAATTCCACACCCACCCATTCACTTCAATGGCCCATCATTGGCCTTTCTCTAGTCAATGAATACAACATAGAGGGCCTCTTCTCCATGGCCTTCTCCACCCTCTTCCCCACCGGATCTGCCATGATTAACCAACCAAGAATTGCAAAGTTGATATGCAAGAATACACTTTGCATCTAATGCGCTACCATGACAATTGTTTTGGACAACATCCTAGATTTCGATATTACTTGTAAAACCTTATCATGGACCATCGCAACCAAGCAACTGCTTATGTCTTCATTAAAGGGACCTTGTGAATACCCTTCTGGTAACTGTCGTAGACCTTTTACACCACCTTCAACAACTTCCGCCTTCCACCATTCTGGACCAGATTATGCGTTTTGGCTCGTCCTTGGGTAGGAACCATTCATTATGGAATAGGGCTAGAGGAGAGATCAATGACATGATCATTCAACAAGGTACCCCTACCATATTCTTCACACTAAGTGTAGTTGATACCAAATGGCATGAATTGCATATGGCCATGCCTTCCAACCCTCCATCTAACGCACATGATCAAACTCGATGGAGAATCCAAAACATTGATATAAACCCAAATCGTGCATCTTAATACATCCATTTATTATTCACAATATTCCTGGAAGAGGTCCTACTAAAAGGATTCCTTGTAAAGGATTACTGGTGCAGGTATGAATAGTATTCCTTCACCTTCTCTCATTTCTTTACTTTCCCTTCCACGCACCCCTCTTACTTATTTTTTCCTTTATTGCTAAGGTATGAATGTAAACATCGAGGTTCTGCACATATCCATGGTTTCTTGTGGCTTGAAAATGCACCTGCTATGGACGCCCTTGAATGGACTAGCGCTACAGATGTCTGTGCAACCAAAAAATTCTTCAATATGTACATCATTGCTTGGCACCAACGACCCTTCCACAACTGGGCTCCTGGCATAAATCATTCATATGTACGCAATCCATGCCTCCTTAGAACCCATGAAATATTTGCGGCCAATCAACTGCAATACTATGAACAACTTGTGAATTGTGTCCAAAGACACACAAATTGCCACTCCTCTACATGCTTGCACAGAAGAAATAACTCTACCACTTTCCACTATGGAGCCCCATGGGAGGTTTGCGAGACCTATTCCCTACACATTAATGCTACTGGTCGGAAAGTGTACTGCCCTTCTAGAAATGATGACAAGCTAAATGTGCAAAATGCTCATATGCTTGCTATATGGAGGGCCAACATTGAATTTCAACCGATTCTCTCACGCCATGTTGTGTTGAACTACATTTCAAAGTATGCGACGAAAGCGAAGGCAAAGTCCGAAAGCTACTACCAAATTCTCTCCCATATCTCGCAAAGTCCCCCCCAATGCTCCTACTGTGACTGTCGTCCGCAAATTCCTTACCGAAATGATTGCTGATAGGGACATTAGTGCACAATAAACATGCCACATGCTCCAAAAACTCCCACTAACTCAATGCATACTTTCTTTTGTCTCCCTCAATGTAAAAAAACAAGTATTCGGACATGTTTCATAAGACTTGGATGGTCATCTTCCATCAACACCCTTCATCGCCTCCTACATGCAAAGACCTCCTGCACTTGTGACATTGCCTCTTATTGAAATCACACGATCCTGGTCCTTCTCCTCTCGTCGTAAGACATCACCATGGAAACACATATTCCCTCCTATGGTTGTGTGCATCCTTCCTCGTTACACCTCCATTCCATCGAAATAGTCAACATGCTATGTAGAATTTTGTTGGAGTGAACTCCTTCTGTACTTCCCTTTCCGTAGACTCCCTGATGACATTGGCACATCTGACACGACCATTGTTGCACATTGGGAACAAACTAGACACACATATCAAGCGTGGCATGTTCACCGAGCCCCTTCAGCCCCACAACTTTCAAACTCTGACAATTGCTCAACTGATGAAATTCACCCCCCCCCCCTGCCATAGACATGGATGAATGGAAATTTCTCTCTCAACTCCACCTAGGTAAAAACATCCTCCTCGATAAGCTTGATATGCTTGGCCATCATGACTTTGATACAAACCATAATTGGGACCACTTTGTTATCCCTTCACACTTGCAAGAAACAACTATTTGTTTCATCAACTTCAACCTCTCCTCCATAAGACTCCACCAAATCCAAACTCAATGCCCACATTACCTTTCCTCCTTGTCTCCAAGCCAAACCATAACATTCAATATCATTTTATCCCACTTCCGCAACAATGCCTCCATCACACTTTTAAGAATGATCTTCCAAGGCACTGTTGTCATCGGAAAGTCTTTCCTAATTGAATGCTTCAAAATGCCTTCCTTGCCAACTCGACCAATGGAGAAAACCACCTCCTTTTTCTTGCTCCAACTAGTGTTGCAACATTCCACATAAATGCCCTAATGATACACTCTTCTCTTTGCATCCCTATTTCCTCTATGCAGCCTTTAGAAGGTAAATCCCCGTTGAACCTTCAAGAACAACTTTATCATGTAAAATACATTCTAATTAACAAAATGAGCTTCATTGATCCTAAATTTCTCACTCAAATTGATGATCGTTTGTGAGAGGCATTTCCATCCAATAGAAACAACCCATTTGGTGGTCGTTTTATTATCCTTATGGGGGACCTCGGCTAACTGACACCTGTTAAAGACACACCAATGTATCTACGCACTTCTCATGGAAATGCTCTCTGGCAGAGCTTTGATACTGTTGTGATGCTTTCAACAATATTTTGCCAACAAGGAATAAGTCCTGAACACATTTCATTTCGCCAAATCCTCTCCAACCTTCAGAATGCAACCCCCACTTTGGATGATTGGAAGCTTCTTATGACACGTTCAAAATCCAACCTTCCTGAAGATGAGCTCCATCCATTCTCCAATTCTATGCACCTCTATGCAACGAATGAGGCTATTGCACTACATAATAAATGCATGTTAAAAAAGCTAAACCAACCAGTTGCATGTTGCTATGCTGGCCAACGGAAACAACTCCCCACCAACAACCTGGAAGATGATCAACTAGCTGCAAAATTACTCCTTTGCATTGGGCAATGTGTAATTCTTAAAAGAAACTTGTGGGTTGAGGCTGGCCTTGTTAATGGTTCACTCGAAAATGATGTTGCGCTCGTATATGCACCCGGTTCTAAACTCCTGAAACTCCCATAATTTGTTATTGTTGATTTTATTCACTACAAAGGTCCACCGTGGGATGCCTCGAATCCAAATTATGTGCCAATCCTTCCCATAAAAAGGGGTTCTCGAACACAAGTTCCACTTCGCATGGCATGGGGCTTAACAATCCATAAATCACAAGGCATGACACTAGATAAGGCCACAATTGACATCGACAACATTGATTGCCAAGGGCTAACTTTCACAACCATATCAAGAGTTAGATCGTCGAATGATCTTTGCTTCTCCCCAGCTTTCTTGTTCACACACTATTCACGCATGTAAGAAAATCCTTTCGTCATATGCAAGAAAAAAGAAGAAACATACCTTGCTTCCAAATTTATTAATCAAACTCCTTGAAGACCTTCTCCTATTGGTACCTTTCCTTCATTTTCATTTCACTTGTACATATTCCATATTCTCTCTCATCTTAACACCTTGCAATTTTCCTGTTTATTTTACGTATTTTATTTACAATATACTTTCACTTCGAAATGGATCCTACTATTTTTTGTTATGTGCTTTGCCTTTCAGTTAGTGAATTTATACATGTTCACTTACATGCTTTCCCTTTGCTTACACAAACAAATGGATCAACAATATGTTTTGCAACTCTACAAAATTTGCCATGAAATACATGAAAAAGAGGCTTCTCTTTTGACTATACAGGCATGGTTCCTACGCCCTCCTACTTTGCCTCCATACCGGTTGTGTCCAACTCTCCAACTACTTGAAAGGATTAAAACTTCCATGCATGTCCTCATCCATGTACATGAAATGGATGCAAACAAGCAAATTCGAGCATACTATATTGATCGCATCCCAAATCTGAATGTCAATTGGTGTTGTAGATGCCACACAACATCATGTATTTACGACTAGGAATTCCCCCTACTGGGAAACCAAAAACATGCACTATGGTTGAAAGAATTTAAACATTTTTTTTTGGGGCAATCCACTACATATTTCTTGTTCTAAAGCAAACAATACATCTTGTTTTGTCAAATTTTACTCTCTTTAAAGTAATGTACATAAAAAACCTTCCATCCTTGCATGGACATTCGTGCTACTATGATGTTTGTGGTTCCTTCTCTATTTGGCAAATGCCTTTTTGTAGTATTGAACAATATATGTCTTTATTCTTTTTATTGTGAAATATAACCAACATTTATAGTGTGCAAGTTCATATGGAGACCATGGTTCCTTGTTTGTTTTCCAAATTTCTTTTTAGTATTTAACACAATATGTATTTATGGTTTTTCATCTGAAAGATAGCCAACAATTATAGTGTGGAAGTTGATATGGAACATACCATACTGCCCAAAAATTTTCTTATCCAACATTTATCGTGAATGCATTTCCAATGAGCATCTTCTATTGCAAATTCCACTTTAAATGGTAATTCAAAGGGCATTCTGCATGTTAGGTTCCTATAATAATAGGCATAATAATTTTGAATTGACTATGTTAAGTCTTGTAAAATTGTACATACATTTTCTTTCTACAAATGTTTTCCCATATTAAAAAATGAAAAGAGGGTATGACCTAGAAGAAAAATAAAAGGACCAAAAGAAAAGAAGATCAAAAAAAGAATACAAAATATGAACCCCACAAAAAGAAACAAAAATAGATCCTGAAAGTGTTGCACATTGAAATGCCAATACTCTTAGTTTAGTTTACTTTATGCAAATAAAATTGTGTGCAGCTTGTTCAAATGCCACAATCCATGATAATCATACAGTATAATCTTGATTCATTCATGCCTTTAAATTTCATTTCATGATAGTTAGTGAATAAAGATCTGGCCAAACCATTTAATCTTGGCAGATAAGTAGTTAGGTAGAGAATAAAAATGAGCTCATCAGTTTAATCTGAGCTATTGGAAGTTATAAGGTTAGAAATAGATTAGTTTTCATATTAAAAGAAAATAAAAGGGTTAGTAAGATCAAATGCACCTAATAAATGAAGTAAAAAAATGTTAGGGTAAATAAAGGGTAGGTAGGATACTTTTACAAGTCATGAAAAGCATCAATTGATTCATCTCATATTACTAATATCCTCCTAAATCCCCTTCCCCTTGCTAAAATCCATATTTTCACTCTTGGAAGTCATTTCCCCTTGTAAAAAATTCTCTTTTCCCTTATTCTAACCATTTCCCCTTCCTAAAACCCCTTTTCCTAGTTAAAAACCCATTTCCCTTTGAAAAATTCACTTCCCCTTTACTAACTCCCCTTTTCCATTCAAAAAACATGCAAACCCCACTTTTTGTATAGTTTAAATAGTTAAAATATATCGGGCCCCACTCCATTAAACCCTTCCCGCTATCATTTGAACTTATCCTATATTATATCATCCCGCATATACAATCCCAGGTCCCACCTATCAAAACACCCCTACTCATCCATCCACCCGATCCATACGATTAGATCCAACGACCAATAGAACATTTCGCACCCCCGACAGTCCAATGTTTAAAGTCGTGCAGAGGGGGGGGGGGGGTGTGAAATGGGTGGTTTCGTACCCCCTGCCCATTTTCCACGCGGCAATCCCACAGTCAATTGCGCCCCCTAGTCTCGAAACCACTATACTGCTTTTCACGATGCAATAACAACCAATCTGTTTCTGCCCATTGCGATAAAACCACTTATGTTTGAAAATCAAAGCTCACGCCATGTGATTAAATACCTCTGGTCAAAAGAAATAAAACCTGCCCAAAACAATTATTCTTTTATTACTGTTTTCTTTGTAGGAAAGAAGCAAAAGAACCTTTGTAGACCAAAATTAAAGCCCATTGCTACCAGAACCATTGTCGACTGAGGGTTGAAGCTTTGTAGAGAAAGAAAGCCCCTACTATGGCCAGAACCCCTTCCAAAGACCAATTCAAACATTTTCCAAGTAATCCTAAGTCACTTGAGACCATTAAATTAAGCACAGAAAGTAATAAATTAATAAATTGAACGAATCAATGGCCTCCTAGAGAATTTTATCCATAAAACCTCTGCAACCACCTGTGATAGATGTTGACCACACACCTCTTGCTAATAAAGACTTCAAAATTAGTGATACAATCACTGATTTTAACTTTTTAGAGCTCCACTGCTAGAGCCATGAAAAATTCATAGACCAGGTAGATGATATCCATCTGTGGGATTCGAACCTACCTAAATACATCTTTCCACAAACCTTTCAATTCCCTAAACTTTTTAGACTCTGCCGGATCAATTATTTGCCTAATAAAAGAGCTCTGGTAATCCCAAGCCAAGATATTTGATTTACAATCACTGCAAAATCCATAAATCAGGTGTTACAGATCCAACCAAAGCCTGATGAAGTCCCATTATCCATTGAAATCCTCACTGAACTCTATCTGAAGCTAGATTTCCCAAAGACATTCTAACTATTCCAGACCTTCCTTCCTCCATCAGTA